>PVLC010028747.1:0-20759 GCA_004027655.1 Graphiurus murinus
AACCCAGAGACATTCTACCCTTAGGCTATGCCCCCAGTCCTATTTTTTACTTTTAATTTTGAAACAGGGTCTCACTAAGTTGCAGAGGGCCTCATTAAATAGCTAAGGCTGGCCGCGAACCTGGATCCTCCGGCCTCAGCCTCCCAAGAACTGGGATTACAAGTGTGTGCCACCATGCCTGGTTTTGCTTTCATTTTTTCACAACTGTTTTATCTTTCTACATTTCAGTTTGTATTTATAAATAGAATCAGAAACCTTGTTTTATTAAAATATTCTTATATTTCTCTTTTAAAATCTAGGATAGTTCCATTCTGTTTTAATAATTATACATATTATTATTATTTAGACTTGGGGCTATGTTTTTATGTTATAATCTTGCTTCTATTTCTTTTATAATAAGAATTTTATGTGCTCTTGATTTTCTTATTCATCTCTCAGATGGAATTTATTTTTGAAAATTTTAAAGAAGGGAATATAGGTGTTTTGTATCAGTTAATCTCTTTGTAAATGGAGTTAATTGGAAACTAAAATTAATATATCACAAGCATTTTCCACCTCAAAACTCTTTAGATGTCTATCTTTAAATGTCATCTACATTTAATGTCCCAAAGAAGAAAGCTAGTTAGGTTTCCTTTGTATTTGGATTGTGTGTGTGTGTGTGTGTGTGTGTGTGTGTTTGTGTGTGTGTGTGTGTAACCAGGGATTGAACCCAGGGACAGTCTAACGCTGAGCTACACCCCCAGCTCTGTGTGTGTGTGTGTGTGTGTGTGTGTGTTACCATATGCTTGCCTGGAACTTGTGATCCTCCTGTCTCCTGTTTCGGCCTCCCAAGTAGTAGGATTGCAGGTATTCATTTATTTTTGCGACTTTTTGAGGTTTTTGTTGGATTCAAAATGATTAGGAAAGGAAAGTATTTATTAGTATATGTTCATATACTAGTATATGTAGTTTCTTTTTAGTAATTTGTCCTGGTATATCCTAATTTTTTTTTTTGCAGTACTGGGGATTCAACCCAGGGGCATTCCACCTCTGGGCTACACCCCCAGTCCTATTTTTATTCTTTATTTTGAAACAGGGTCTCTTAAGTTGCAGAGGGCCTCACTAAGTTGCTGAGGTTGGCTGTGAACCCAGATCCTCCTGTCTCAGCCTCCCAAGTACTGTGATTACAAAAGTGCGCCACCATGCCTGGCTTACCCTATATATATTTTTCAAAATTTTTATAGATTTGGGTCACCTTTTCAGTTATGAAAAGTAGGGGGAGAGAAAATATCTTGTGGAATTGAAGCCCTTAAAAACCATGATTGTCGCCAGGCATGGTGGCGCATGCTTGTAATCCCAGCATTTGGGAGGCTGAGACCGGAGGATCCGGGTTCACGGCCAGCCTCAGCTACCTAGTGAGGCCCTCCGCAACTTAGTGAGACTCGGTTTCAAAATAAAGAATAAACAATAGGGCTGGGGGTATAGCTCGGAGGTAGAATGCCCCTGAGTTCAATTCCCAGTACCGCAAAAAAAGAAAAAAAAAAAAAACATGATTGTCCCTAAAGCGTCAGTGAAATTTTCCTTCCATGATAGTATCATCTGGTTGGTATTTTTCTACATTGTCCTTAAGGATATCAGGAAAATCAGCTAGGAAGCTTCCTTCTACCCTGACATTAAAATCATAATGGGGGTAACATCTTAGATCACTTCCTTATTTTCCTATTCTTATTGCTATTCCTCCACATAGCTTTCTACCAGGACAGTTATAATACACCAAGTGATGTGCACATGTATGAATTTATCACTTTGAATCTCACTGTAATGTATAATTACAATGCATCAATGAAAAAAATATATATATAAATGACAGATGGGATAAAAAAATTGGAAAGCCTTGAAAATAAAAGTTGTAATAGCTTTCTAATTAGTTGCTCCACATCTACCTACAGAGCCTACTTCCTCTCTTTGTATGTATGTATACATTATATGTATATATATATATGTGTTGGTATGTATAAGTGTGTGTTTGTATATACAGAAATATAGATGCTTTATATCAATTAACCTCTTCACAAAAAAAGTTAATTGGGGACTAATTAATTTATTTTTTTGCTTATTAACTTAAGATCAAACTCTTTCCCTGACAAGCAAGGACATTCTAATTTCATATCCAAATTCTGTTTTTTAGCTAAGTTATATGATTCATTTCTCCTTGGCTGTGTCTCTACATTCTGTTTCCAGTACCTGTGCTTATGTTTTGTTTTCTTTGGCTTCTCCTATTTCACCTTTCAAAATATTACCTCCCTTCCAAGAATCGGTCTTTTTTGTGATATTTTCCCTGATTATACCTGACAGAAACATTTCCTCCCTTCTCTGATTTCCTTATCCATGTTCTAGATTTTCTGCATACATTTCTTAACCCTGGGTTGGACCTCACTATACAAAGGGCAGGGACCATGTCTCACTCATCTTGGACCCTCTTACAGTGTCACGTGTGTGAGAGTGCTTGACATTGTGTGACTGCTAAGCACTGCTTGGCCTTTTTTGATAAAAAAAAAAAAAAAAAAAAAAAAAAAGTTAATTTGAGTACCTAGAAGACATCAACTTTAGCACAGAATCTCATTCTAGAAATGTTACCTGAATTGGTCCCTTAGTAAGTGAAGATAGTCCTTTAGTTCATTCACATGATGGAAGCTAGGAAGGTGTGCTCCAAGTGCTTGGCAGAATCTTTCAGCTTCTTCCCAGTTCCTCTTTCTCACAATTCTTTCTACATGGAATACCTTAAGAAAACATAATGTTAATTTGTTTGTCGGCATAGTAATAAAGTATTCATAGTTTTAAAGTCAGTTATATTCAAGTGTGTGGGCCCTTGAAACTGATCCTGATAATGTGAAGACATAGGTAAACACATGGATACTGATACAAGGACGGTCCTGCTCTAAGTGTCAACCAAAGGCCTGAACAGGCACTGCCCACTGTTGTCAGATGGGTGGCCTTCCTTAGTCAGGCTAGGAGGCAGCTCCAACAAGAGACCATGTTTCTGTGAATTCCTAAGATGTTAGAAGATAAAATGAACAAACAGTCAAAGTTGTAAAGGATACACATAAATGCTCTGGGGGAAGTCTTCTGCAAAGAAGTATGCTAGCAATATCATTGTGAACATAGACACGGAAACCCACACAAGAACAGGACTATTTTCAGATGAAGAAGCAAAGAACACTCTACACTGGTGTGTGACCATTGACAGACATGATAAAATAAAATCTGCCACTCTGGCCTGTTTCTTTGGCATGTGATGATTAATTTTAGGTCAAGAGAACCACAGTTATTTCAAAGACCAGGAAGACAAGAGGAGTAGAAAGAGAAGACACAGGTAGGCTGATATTAGTCCCAATTCTTCAATTCCCTATAATATAATTATATGATACTTCTGGCCATGTGACTTACTGTGATTGATGGGATATGAGTGGAAGTCAAATAAACAGAAGCCTGAAATGTGCTTATATGGTTGGGCTTGCCTTCTTGAGCTCCAGTTATCTATCATGAGAAAAACAAGCTCCCAAAAGATGCCACCCCTTCAGCCTGATTCCCAGAGTGAAGGGCAACAGACCCTCAAGTCGTAGTCTGGAGCTCAGCCCAGCTGACCTGTGGCTAGAAGCAGAGTTGACCATTCAAACTAGATCAGTCAAACCTTAGCTGACTGGAGGAGCTAACTCTGAGATTAAATGTCATCACTACTGTGTTTTGGGGTGGTATCTAATGGTTTGTTTGTGGAACCAGCTGATATGGACCCAAAGTTGTTGTTGTTGTTATTATTATTATTATTGTTATTTTACATAGTAATAAGTGGTGAACATCTTAATTATTTTTGTGTGTGTGGTACTAGGGATTAAACCTGGGGGGCATTCTACCTCTAAGCTACACCTCCAGCCCTATTTTTATCTTTTTTATTTTGAAACAGGATCTTGCTAGGTTGATGAGAGTCTCACTATTGCTGAGGCTGCTTTTGAACCTGTAATCTTCCTGTCTCAGCCTCCCAAGTACAGAGATTACAGGCATGCACCAGCACACCCAGCTGAACCTCTTAATTTGACAACAAGAATTAGAGCCCTATGAGAATCACAAGCATGGTGTCAGCATGGCAGCAGCTCACCCAACTTCTCAGAAGGAAAGAATCCTGGGAAAGAGCCAGTTCTGGCTCTGGCCCTGGTCTTTGGAGGAGGACATGTGCAGTGTGTAGGACTGAAACACCTGGCACACACATGACAGATGCATGATACCCTGCCAGGGACTCTAAGCTCCCAAACACTTTTGTTAGGTCTGTGACTATGGGGAGAAGCATCATTTGTACGAGGACATGAACTAGGATGGTACAAAGATAACTCCACTGAAGGATAAAATGAGAATGTTACTTTACCTTATAGCAAGAAACACTGGAGGGGAAACTATGCCAGCCTTCCGGACAGGGCCCATCTGGCTTAGGGCTTGCTTCTTCAGGCTCCAGGGATTCACTTATTTTCTTACAAATCGAAAGTGCTCTGAAGCTTCTGCAGTCCTTCACCACCCACTTACCAAGAGACCTTCCAGTAGACATAGCCACACACCCACCTGGAGATGCTGGGGTTGAATTAGAAAATTCAATTAAAAATTAAAACTTTAAAGTTCAAATATCTCCTAGTGTTTATTTCTACTCTTTATTTGAGTTAAGGTGGGGATATAAAATAGGAAAAACAATGGAGGAAAAAGAGGGAAGATGGTACTCAAAATGATAATGATGATGATGGGTATATAAGAAGTATTTTATTCCTTGTCAGATACTATTTTTATTATTAGGATTGAGCTACTTAAAACTTACATAAAACCTATGGGTGGAATCTATTGTCATAACTGATATGAGGACTAAGTGACTTATCCAAGGTCACACTATTAGTAAACAGTTGACCCAGATTTGAACCCAAGCAGTCTGCCCCTAGAGTGACACCTGAAACCACTATGTAGCTCAGTGCTAAAGACTTGGAGCACATTTTAAGAAATTTGGTAAACTTTAAGACAAAACTTTCCCAGATTCAGATCCAAAGGAAGAAATGGTACAATAAAGGTAGAAGGCGGTAGGTGGAAAATATACATTTCCTACTTATCTTATGATGGTCATAATTTTATTTGTTTATAACAACATTAAAAGGTAGTTTGTATTATCAGATCCAATTTTCAAATGAAGACTAAATAACTTGCTCATGCTCACAGTTAGTGGGAGGTAGAGTTGGAATTTGAACTTGAATTTGTCTGGCAGAAGGCCAGGATATGCTCCCTTATCATTATATTGATGGTCATGACCATGTGTCACAAACTTTGTGGGCATTCTCTATTTAATACATTATGTTTAATTATAAGCTCACATGGCCAATATCCATGTTATAAAAATAGCTTAGCTGGGTGTAGTGGTGCACACCTGTAATTGCAGTACTTGGGAGGCTGAGACAGGAGGATTGCAGGTTTGCCACCAGCCTCAGCAACTTACAGAGGCTCTTAGAAACTTAGTTTTCTTAGTTTTATATTTTTAAAATAAAAAATAAAACAGGGCTGGGGGTGCAGTTCAGAAGTAGAACACCCCTGGGTCCAATCCCCAATATCACACCACACACACACAAAAGGTTTAATGACTGTAATTTGGTCTGAAGTGGGCACATACAAGAAGAGTCATATACATTGGAAAATAATGAGGATAATAATAATTATGTCATATGACATGAGACCAACATGACTGAGACCTGTACGTCATGCCACCTGGGGTAGGTGTGCTATGTTTTCTCTGTTCAGTCCCCTATCCACAGCTTGCTCATGCGAGACCAAGTTGACTAAAGCTGGAACTCATCATGGCAGAGGGAGCTTAATGGCAGTCTTTCTGACTACTTGTACCAAGGGTACAGCTTGGTAGCTACTTCCTGAGCACCTCTCCAACCACTGAGCTTACCTACAAAGAATGTGACACTTATAAGATGGCTGAGGGTTTGTTAAAGAAATTGATGTTTAATCTGTTACAATATTTCTAATTTAATGAGATTTAACCAGTATTAGCATCTATAGCCTCTATCTTCTTCTATAAGTAAGTAGGCCATATTATTTTTATTAATACCATTCACTTTGATGGTCATGATCAGATGTCGCAAATTTTGTGGGAATTCTCTATTTCAAATATTGTGTTTAATTATAAGCTCACATATTCCAATTTCCATGTTATAAAAAATGGTCTTCATGATCACATTAGATCAACAAGAGAAAACATAATTTGAAAGGAGGAAAGTAGAATGCTTTAGAGCTGCCATCTTATACAAAGTCAAAATCATCTACAAAGCACTGGTTTGGAAATCAGGAGGCATGGATTTACTAATTCAATAACAAGATTAACTTTTGCAAGTAAATTGCCTTTCTAATAAGCCTTTGTCTTCTCAACTCTAAAATCAGAAGGGATTTCTGAGGCCCTTTCTGTGTCAAATCTTCTCACTCTATGGCAAATTATAAACAATGCTCTAGCCTGATTGGAGGAAAATGAACTTTCAAAATAAATATTACCTACAATATACTGCCTTCTTAATTCTTACTTTCAGAGAATAACGGAAATAAACACATTTAGTCTTGAAGAACAAATTTAAGAAGCAGAGAGATGAAAATGTGAAGCACAAGCCAGAAGTGATGGCGCATGTCTGTAATCCCAGTACTTGGGAGACTGAGACAGGAGGATTGAAGGTTTGAGGATAGTTTTAGCAATGTTGCAAGACTCTCAGCAACCTAGTGAGAATGTTTCAAAACAAAACATAAAAAACGCTAAGGGTGGAGCTTTGAAGTAGAATGCCCCTAGGTTCAATCCCCAATTCCACTAACAAAACAAAACTAAAAAAAAAAAAAAAGAGCCCAAACCAACAAACAACAAATGTGAAGTGCCTCACAATGAAGTATCTAGATTCTGTTTGAGACTTACACAGAAAATATTTAAAAACTCAAGCTGGTGGTTCTAGTTCTGTGCTGTTAGATGGTAGGTTTGAAGAACTGAATTTTTCACTGGATTATTCTTTTTTTTTCCTCCAAAAAATACAGCATGTATTTACATAACTACAAAAATAAAATATTCTGTTACAGAAATGTGGAAATAGCAACTTCAATGATCAAGTAAATATATCTTATTTGAGTGGTATGAAGATCAATCTGAGCTATACCACCAGCCCTGTTTTTAGTATTTATTTTGAAATAGGGTCTTGATAAGTTGCTGAGAGTCTCGCTAAGTTGATGACGATGATTTTGAAACAGAAATCCTCCTCTCTCAGCCTCCCAAGTACTGGAATTACAGGAGTGCACCACCACATTTGGCAAATTTTAGTGCACCTGCATTTTTGCTGGGTTATTCTTTCACTGGGTTATTTCCAAGAATTGGACAGGAAAAATAGAGCCATTGCTTCTATTTATAGTTGTATAGACTCCAGTCCTGAAGATTTTCAATTCCCTCACATTTCAAAAGCGAGCAAAGAACAAATTTGGGAGGAATACTATTCCACTAGTCACTGTTCTACTACTGTAAAGGCTCAACACTCACCTGGCTCAAGAAAATTCCAGTTGGAAAAGGTTACAGCTTGCTTTATTCTACCAACAGTTGTCCAACTGTACTCTCCATGGGAATCTACATCTCTCAGGCCAGTCCAGAAGTATTTTTTAAGAGATTTATCATACTTCTTCATCATATCATTCAGGTATTCTTGCTCAAATCTACAAAGAATCACATTGGCAAATATTTTACAACTGCTGATTTTAAGATGCCTGTTTTTTTTAAAGGCAGATTGTTTAGCAAAATAACTCAGAGTTGAAAGTTTACCAGTACATGTTTACGGATGATCAGACCTGTTAGTGATAGTCAGATTGCAATTTGTTCCAAAAGGGACCTCTTCCTTGTAGATCTTGTAACATGTTTCTCCGTGTCTCATCCAGCCCTAAGTCAAAGGAGAAATGTAGTCACAGTTTTCTGGACTTGGTGATGTCCCACTCTGACAAGCAAGTTTCTACTACATTCATAACATCTTAGAATTTGTGGAAAAATGAAGATCTGGCCAGTAAAGTCATAGATGTGAGGAGGGATGCAATTTCTTTACTTTTTATTTGGAAACAGGGTCTCAGTAAGTTGCTGAGGGCCTAAGTTGCTGAGAGCCTTACTAAGTTGCTGAGGTTGGCTGCAAACCTGAGATGCTCCTGTCTCAGCCTCCCAAATACTAAAATTACAAGCATGTGCCACCATGCCCGGCTAGAGGGATGCAATTTTATAGATAACCTCTATAAGACCAAGCCTGTGCCAGGCAGAAGGTGAGGCACAATTCCCAGTACCCTCCGTGGCTGGTTCACCATTAAGCAATTGGTTGGTGTAATTATTTTTGAACAGGAATAAAATCAGTGGAGTAAGTAAAGATATCAATATTAGGAATAGTAATCACTTATAATTTTACAGAAATTCACAAATAGGTAAGTGTTCCTTCCTTGTGTAAGACACAAATATTCTGATTCCCTGTCTTCTGGCTTGCTGTAATGTAATGAATAGAAGCAAGTAATTTCTTCTATTTTCCAAGTCTGAATTATTTAAGTTTCAACTGTCATCTCTAAGCAAGAAGGTGTAATTCTGCTTGAGAAAATTTATAAAGGGGTTTTAACATACCTCGCCTGGAGGACACATTTTATCAGACTTTGTATCATTCACTTTTTCTCCCTTTTTCTTACAGACATATTTAAGTTTCTCTTCACATGACTGGACTTTCCATTGACCTAGCTTTAAAAAAAGAGATAAAAATATTTGTTCACTAAATGAATTATTTACCACATATTTAGAAATGAATTCACAAAAGTGGTGGGGGTGGGGAAGAGAGAGAGTGAGAAGGCTGGGCTCACGGCCTATGATGTCAGCATCGACTCCAGGTCACAATGTATATGAGTTTCATTTTCTTATAAGCACAACAATAAAACCATCAAGGACACTTAGTCTAGAAGCTAAGGACAGAAGAACACACCCTGCAAACAGCTGCCTGTATTCTTCTATTCTTCTTCTCTAAGACATGGCAAAAGTTTGCCCACAGATTAAAAAACTGGGGGTGCATCAAGTAACCTCACTGTTTAGTTTCCTCACAGACATGATGGGGGTGGTGGTTATAAGTGCTACTCTTCAAAAATTCTAGAATCAAGTTTCTCTCAACTGTACTTTAGCCTAGACTTCAAAATTGTCACTTTCCAATATGCAACTTGAATTTAATTTTGCTTAATTGCCTAAGTCATTTTGCTTTTTCTGAAATTAAATTTTAACAGGTCAGTTGTAACGAGGGTCAGTCTCGAACAATGGAAGGCTATCCAGGTCCACCCCTCAGTTCACTCTTGCCCATGGGACTTCACTGCCATTTTTGATACTTTTCTAAATATATCTTGGATATCCTTTTAAATAGATCACCAAATGTGATATCTTTCTAAATACTTCTTCACCATTGAAACACTTCTAAATATACCAACCCATCATTGCTTCCACTTAAGTCTTTCTAGATGTCTGGGTGACACAGTCACCTTCATAACCAGTTGCTCATAGAAAGTGATACAAACAAACACACAGAGGTGCAACATGTCCTTTCCACTCAGAGCCTATTTTTCAGAGCTTAACTAGTGTGTTCAATAAATGTTTAGGCAATCCACGGGAGTAAGACCGTTTTTTCTGAACAAGTTTAGTCCTAATTTTTAAATTAAAAAAATCAAAATATTGAAAAAACATTTTATATTTTTAAATTTTTTATTGGGAATTAAAATAGTTGAAAGTTTTTTTGCTTAATCTTCAAAGAAAATTACATAAAACTTAATCTGACCATGAAAAGATAGGGCTTTTCAGGTTAAATTGGGGCTATTTGTGAAATACCACATTGATGTCAGAAAGGTGCATAGAGACTCTGATATGGGAGAGGCGGGTGATGAGAACCTGTCTGACACAAGAATCTTGAGTTCTAAAGAGACTCTATATCTGTTTCACCTCAGAGGAGCTACTGCCAGATAGGAAGTGGATTGCTTATTTAGTAATGGCTTTTATTTGCACCTTTTCTCAGTAGCTATCAAAGACAATCTATAGGCCTCTTACCTTTTATTTTATTTCTCAGCTAACACAAAAAGTAGCTTAACTAAAGCAATCTTAACATTGTTATTACATATAACAGTAAAGAAATCACAGGAGGCTTCTTACCTTCCCTAAATAGGAAACGCAGTTGGGAGTCTTATTGTAGGGAATGTTTGGCTCATTCAGATCCCAGTATGTGAGAGTCACTTCAGTACCATCTGACCATTGAAACAAAGTGGGTACACGTATGTTCTTAAGGCCTGTCCATATTTCTTCTTTGAAATCTAAAAGAAAAATGTTTGTTTGGTTTTACTCAGTTACATTCTTTAATATGAATATTGTTACTGATTTTTACATTCTGGTACAGGATTTTAGAGCCTTTATGACATTCTTAATTGACTTATTAAAATGTTGGTGAGGCTGGCAGCTTGGAAGGCTTTTCACATCACCTATGCAGGAGGAGTGCACAGGAAGAACAACCACACTAAAGTCCGTAAGCTCTGTGTTTCTAATTGCTGTTGTAGATAAACATTGCTCTATGGGAATTATTGAAACCCTGTAAATACAACTATAGATAGTGCAGTTAGAATAGAAATATTGTCCACAGCTGCCCTGGAGCTGGCTGCTGCATTCACAAGGAAAACAATTAGTTCCATGCCAGTACAGAATATGTATCTACTATTCTCTGTTAGAGAATTCTAGAAAGAGGGCATAAGACCAGCAATCTAGTATATTTTTGCTTACCAGTCTTTAGCTTTCAAATAATTACAAAGTGAAATAATCATCACTTTAGTGTTGGGGAGTAATTCTATTCTTAAATAGAATTTAGCTTATGAAAAGAGGGAGATTAGTCAACGGTTGTAGCAGTCAAATTAGCAGCCACTAGGCGTATATGGCTATGTCAACCCGAAGGTAACTAAATAAAAATAACAATTCAGTTCCTCAGTGGTCCTAGCCCATTTCAAGTGGCTACTGTACTGGACAGTGCAGGCTAGAGAACAGTTCTGTCACCCCCGAAAATCCTACTGGACGGTGGGTGCTAATCTGTAGAATCAAATTGTAAGCTTTTATTCCCACTAAGAATCTGCAAATAGTGATATTTAAAAATGGTTTAAACCTCTCAAGTATAATATTTTAAAGAACTTACCCCCATGATGGAGTTTTGTGACAATCACCTCCACATCTGCTAAAGAATGAATGCTGATTAGGTCGCCACTGAAGGCTTTGCATTTCTTATGTGCCTCATCCCAGGAACCACTTTCGTTTACCAGCAGATAGCAAAATCCATTATTTGGCAGCCAGCCTACATCACAGCGGGTATCAGAATATGTCCAAACATCTGGGAGAAAAGCAGCAATTTATATTCCAGTAAAGATATATCTACTTTGAATCAACAACATTGCAAATTTTTCTTCTTGAATCACAAGGTTTATGGAAAACTGGGTAATGTGATGTCAGATACTAGAGTGACACAAATTTACAGGGTGCCTAAAGTACACATGGCATCGTAAGAATTCCTGAAGGGATTCAGAGAGTGATGTGACCTTAATGTGATACAAATGTGCGATATGGCTGGGCATAGGCTATGTAAGGGGCACAGACACAATCAAGTCAGGGATCGCCCTCGGCCCTAACAGAAAGAAGAACAGTGTGGGGTGAGCCAGGTGCTGACAAATCTTTTCTGGGGTCTGGAATTTGTTAGGTTCCCCTCCAGGCTCTGCTATTGAGAAGATTATAATGAGGTTGAGCCTTCTTTCATCAGCTTAGTAAGGGATGTGCGTTAATGCTCACTGTTGAACAAAGGACAGGCAAAGATTTAAGGAACAGAATAAGACATATGTATACTCCATACTTAAGAGATAGCAGCAATGGAGGGAGAGGGCAAGGGACATCTCTGGGCCATCTTGGGCCTCTTCTTTCCTCCCCACTGTAAGACCTATCATCCTCCTGGAACTAATCATTTTTTGTTTTGACTCATTAATGAAGGTCTAATCTTTCTACACTAGAGAAAGAGTTAGATATAAAACCACACAAAGTACTTCGACCCATGTTAACAAAACCAGAAAGTAGTCTGGTGGCTCAAAATTCATTCATTCAGAACCACTTGGGGGTATTTATTGCAAGAAAACACAATGTCTTAAAAAGGCAGATTGTTTGTTTTTTACTAACATAAAATTCAGGTTCAACAGACCTCTCATACTTTCAAGATAACTCAATTAACTTTAAGTTTATGAATAGCACTCATTTATTGCTATTATATTTTACAATTATGATAAAGGGATAGAGGGAGAATAACACATAATTAAACTTAAAATAACCATTTTCATACTCTAGTCTTTGTGAATACATATTTTTACAAGATTAAAATGATAAGTAGGCATGCCGTTTTGTATTTTCCTGCTGGCACAGTTATAATAAATGCATATTATTCAATCATGTGGAAACATCATGATTTACTTAATAATTGCTACCTCGAGATATTTACTTATAACATCAGTTGTTCTAGTTTATTATCATTTGTGCTGGATTCTCTTTTATCCCTGTTGTGTGGATACATTTGGTTTGTATTAATTTGGGAGATAAATGTTCATTTCCTCCTATTATCTTGAAACATTTTCCTACATTCTTTATTCTATGATTATTTTTTCTCAAAAAAATAATACTCTATGCTCCCTTTTATACAAGAAATTTGGTTTCTTTTCCCCTTTCCTTCATAATTCCTTAAAGCAGGATATTTAAAAATCACCTTTTCCTCTTTCAGTGTTTTTGTTTGTTTGTTTTTGTTTTTGTGGTACTTGGGATTGAACCCAAGGACATTCTACTGCTGAGGTACACTTCCAGCCTATATCATCTTTAATTTTGAAACAGGGTCTCACTGAGTTTCTGAGGACCTTTGCTAAGATGCTGAGGCTGGCCTCGAACCTTTGATCCTCCCGCCTCAGACTCCCAAATAGTAGGATTACAGGTGTGCACCACCACACCTGGCCCTCTCCCAGTTTGAGTCTGAGTTTTTCTTCATTCAGTGAAGATTCAATAAAATATCAGGTATACACTGGGCCTTGTGTTTGTTCTGGTAGTCCTTCTCCATTCTTGCAAAATATTACTGAAACCTCCATCCTCAAGAATTTTAGCAGTGCCTCTCTTGAAAAAGCCCCTCCTGGTACACATTTTGTCCTGTAGCTCTCATTTATTACCTGATTTTTTTCCAGTGCAAGTATCTAAAGAACCAGCCTGGCCTCGAAAGACAGAGGAGGGCTGGGTGTTGTAGAACAGGGAGGTGGGAAAGCCTGAGAATACTCCTGTGTTCATAGATTGTGACTTGTCACAGAGGCATGCAATATAGAAGATCTATCGCCACAGCAGTGGCTCTCAGACTTGAGCATTCATCAGGGTTATTTGGAGGGCTCCTTAAAACACAGATATCTGGGTCTCATGTCTACAGTTTTTGATTCAGTAAATCTGGGTTTCGCCCTGGGAATCTACATTTCTAATGGATACAGGTAATGCTGATGTGGTTGGTCTGGGTACCACATTTAAGAGCCACTCCTCTGGAGGAGGAAGAGCCACCTGTGACAAGATGTTGTGTACATATATGAATGTGTCACTTTGAATTTCACCACAGTGTATAATTATACTACACTAATAACATTCTAAACAAAAAAGAAATATATTTCCTATCAATAATACCTGTGCTATCTTATGGACATATATACATCTTAACTTGATATTTTTCATTTTCTTAACCAAAGATTTTTTAGTATGCAGTTGATAATATCTAATGACAGGGTCAAAAATCAAATACTTTTCTGCATTGGCAGTATCAGGTGAAGGAAAGGTGGAAATAGGTGACCGAAAGGGATTTATGTGACTTCACAAAGCTGCAGTTTTAAGACTTATTTGTATGAGGAAGTGAGAAAGATACCTGTTAACTCCACAGAGTTATTTAATGGTTTCTTGCAGACGTAGGGCAGTTGAGCTTCACAGGAAATACTGTGCCACAGACCAGACTCGGCATCCATCCTGGCACAGCTTGCTCCACCAATTAGTGGTATGTTTGGCGTATCTTAGAAGGTAGGATTTTCAAAGAGTTAGGAGAAGGAGGTTAGGGCCAGGATGGTGGTTAGAAAAGAAAGAAAAGTCATAATTTTCTGCCTTTATGGGGACTCATTGTATAGTTAAAATTTTAACTAATTTGAAATGTATAAGCCTTAATGGAAAATCATGTACTTAAATATGTCTTTCTTTTAAAGTGCAAGATACAGTACAAGATTCTGATATACTGTTGTTAATTTAAAACACAAAACCAAGAACTAATCCTCTGTCCCCACGTGACTTCCATGTCATGTATTCTGTGGACAGTAGCAATTGATCTGCTACTTTAAAATAAAATTTATAATTTGATGAAAATATGAACTTATGGTTGTATAATGCCATTAAGGCCTGAAAGGTTAAATGAAGAGGTAGGGGTGTAGTTCAGTGGTAGAGCATATGCAAGGCTTTGAGTTAAACTTCTGGCAAAACACACACACACACACACACACACACACACAACAAAACAAAACAAAACACAACCAAAACAAAACTAAGTTAACTTGAGATTCTATTTACTGAGATTAAACAGAGTAAAAATTTCTAGGAATAAGAAAACTTAGTCAACTAAAATGACATTGGTGTTTTATTGAACTTATTTTTTACTATATGTGTTCAGAATACCTCTGTACTGAAATTAATGTTAATTTTTAGGTTTTGCATTTATCAAATTTTATGAGGATTGCAGGTTTGCGGTCAGGGTCAGCTTCAACAACTTATGGAGACCCTCTGCGACTTAGTGAGACCCTGTTTCAAAATAAAAAATAAAACTAAGACTAAGGAGTGTAGCTTGATTGAACCCAGGGGTATTCTACTTCTGAGCTATACCTCCAGTGCTACTTATTTTTTATTTTGAAACAGGGTCTTGCTAAGTTGCTAAGGCTGGCCTCAAAACTGCAATTCTCCTGTCTCACCCTGGCTCATGGGACTGGCTGTCCAATTTTATTTTTTAAAAAGTACCTTTTTATTCCTTTGTGGGACAAAGTTTTTTGGCTAAGTAGGGTTTTATTTGGCTTATTCACTATAAAATTTTCCCCAAGGTATTTACTTGTATAAAAAATAGCCATTATGTTGTGAGTACTTGGGTGCCACAGCAGGGAAACCCCAAGAATTTGAAAATGAAGGAATATTTCCACATTAGAGTGAAGCTGCATATGAAGATCCACCAGAGATCCACCATGGGTAAATTCATAGGCATGCCAAGTCCCCTGCAAGGTCCTGGCCAGGTGGGGGCTCACCGTGATCCTGCCTAAAATGCAGGGTTGCTCTAAAGCTCAGGGACAGATGCTCAGTTGCCCATGATGTGGGTTCAATGAGGCTATGACAGTACCAAGTAAGAATGGCTTAGGAAAAAAATTCTTCTGAGAAGTAATCACAAGATTTGTCAATAATTGCAACTCTTATAAAATCTCAGCAAGTGGGAAGCCTTTGGCTTTTGTAGCTTTTGCTCTGTGGGTGGGGGAAGAGTAGTTACCTGGGTCCCAATTGAGGAAATTTAATGGCTTGTGGTCTGACCATTCCCAGCCTCTAGCAGAGTAGAGCTGATTTAATCCAATCCAGAAAATTCTAGCAATGCCTTCTTGTCCTGTAAGAATTACATAATTTTTAAAAAGTGACAAAACTGCTTGAAGTATTATCTAAATCAGACTAGGTTCCTATAAATAGCAGAAAAACCTGAAGGCCTTGATTATAAGGAAGAATTGCTGTAAGAGGCTGTCTAGAAAACAAAGGCAGGTAATGTTAACAGACAAAACCTCATGCAATTGAGAAGCCCTAAGGCTGATAAGTTGGTTCTGTTCTTCTTTCCTATTTATTAGCGTGTCCAGTTGCCTTTCTTCTAAAGTTACGAACAGAATCTTCTCAGAGCAGTTGTTCCACTCTTTATTTTTAACCCTCTTGTACTGATTTAGAAGATTTAACAAACACAGTTTCCATTGTACATCTAAATTTTGAAGGCCTGACTGTATTCCACACTGACAGTTTAAATTCATGATGCACACATTATTTACCATGTCCTAGGGATATAAAAGCCAAATTGACAAAGTCACTGCCCTTATGAAAACTCCAGCCTAGAAGAAGGAAACAGATTTGGATCCCAAAATGGTAAAGCATTTCTGGTACTGGGTTAGAAATATGTATAGAAGCTGATGCATAAGCAAATGAATTTATGGCTCTAGGCATAGATCCCCAACTTACTGGCTTACTGTCTGCTTTTCAGAAAAAAAAAGTTACTCATCATCCCCACCCTGCTGTGCATTTCTACTACCCCTTTCTCCCCCCTTTTTGGTACTGGGGATTGAAACCAGAGGCATTCTACCTCTGAACTATACCCCAAGACCTTTTTATTTTTTGTTTTGAAACAGGGTCTCACTAGGTTGCTGAAAGTCTTGCTTTGTTGCTAAGGCTGCCCTCAAACCTAAGATCCTCCTGTCTCAGCCTTCCTAGTACTGGGATTTGAGGTGTGTGCCACTATGACAGGCTCTACCACCCCCTCATTTTTATTCAGTGCCTTCCCATAGCCCCTCTGGATGATTCCAGCATCCCCACACCTTCGGTGAGGGTGGTATTACCAACTTTGGGAATCTTTGGAAACATTTCAGCTGGAGAAATAGAATCAATCAATCTCTCTCTCTCTCCCTCCCTCCCCCCCCTCTCTTGTGCGCACACACATACACACACACACAGTCGAGTTGCACCATTCAAATTTATCGTTGGACAACCAAATACCATGAGCAAAAAAGAGAAAGCTAGAGAAATGTAAAATACTCAGGCTGATTACTGACATGCCACTCAATGTGTACATGCCCACAAATCATGGATGGAACCATGCTTGTACAGGTCAATGTACACTGGAAAAACAATAAAAGGAATGTGTGAATGATTGCAAGGATTTTCCCTACTATTTAGGAAGTAACAGCATTATTCAAGAACCTGGCAAGACTTCATTGACACCATGAAGGAAGAATTTAAAAAATTAATCAAAGGCCAGGTGGAAGAGATAGAACAATTGATGCAATGGTCTACCAACAACAAAGAGAATGCTGACAAACAGGAAGAACTTTATAAAGGTTGGAATCCTTATAAACTTGTTGAAGTAATTCTAGCAGTAAAATACCTGCTAACAGTTTCTTAACTCTTTCCAGCTAATTATGTATGACATATTATTGTACTATATTTTAATACATGTTCAGATATTTAACATATAAACTTGTGGTTTGCATAGAGAAGCCATGCCCATACTTCAAGGGATTTTCAAGGGTACTTATGTACACAATCTTTGCCCTGCTGCAGACTGTAGAACCCAAATGCCTAAAATAGGACTTCCCTGCAGCTGAAATCCAGGGAGTGAAAAAACTCTCCTGGATAGAAGAAATAGCAGCAGTACAAATACACCAGCATTGAAGGGGTGAGAGGAGCCTGGGAAGAGGGTTGTGGGGACAGAGGTTCAATTATTGCTCCACTGAGGAGCAAATATAAGGTTATGAGGGAATGGCAAAAGAGCTTGGCTGTGAAAGAGGCTGCAGGACCCAGGAAAGCAGCACAGTTTTAATGGCACAAGTTTAAATAAGGTTATAGCCAGTTGAGAAATCAGTGGCATGGAGTGAGAATAAGGAAAATCAAAAGACAGAAGAAACAGCTAAATCTAATGTCAAATGTTTCCTCATTAGTGAAAGCAATTGATTTTCCAGCATCTCTAAATTAGTTCTGGGAAGTATTACATATTCTAATAATCCAGACGCAACCACATCCCCTGATACTTAGAAGTGCCTCCATTCAATTCTACTGGAGATAACATAGAGGACCAATCCTTCTTATCCATCCCAAATCCAGTCTCATCCTTTCCAGAAGTTTTTCCAGATATCCTCCGGCAAGAAGTAACGAGTCCCTCTGAATAATCCTCCCACACGGCAAGTACACATTTATATGATGTGATCTTCTGAAGTCGTCGTGTTTCTGATTTGCTTCCTTATTTTGTTCTCTTAGTGATTTGCCCTGATGACTTTATTGAAATCACATGAATTTAAAACTGTGACCATGTTGGCAAACACAAATGTTCTCAATGTGTTTTTTGTTGTTGTTGTTCTGTGCTTGTCAATGAGAAATGGATAAATTCTAAATGTGTTGGATGGGCAAATATAAAAGGCAGAGATTTCTTATATAACTTGGATAATCTGGAGTTAGACCTTTTTTTTTTCCCTCTACAAACAGCCCAGGTTAGATGTTGAACAATTTGAGACTGCACCTACCCCCACCTCTGCTGTCGAGGGAAGACGACTGCCAGCATAAAGTCCCACACCTAATTAACTAGGTGACTCCATTAAAGTAGGCTTTTTATTTCCTTTTTTCTTCTTTAATTTATTCTTAATTAACACATAGTAATTGTATATACTTATGGGGCGCAATGTGATGTTTTGATGCATGTATAAATTGTGTAATGATCAAGTCAGAGTAATTAGCTTATTTATCGCTTAGCTTTCCTTTCTGATGAGACCATTCAAAATCCTCTCCATTTTGAAATGTACAATGCATTATTGCCGTCTGTAACCAGACCACTGTGCAACAGACACCGGAACTTATTTCTCCTAACTGTAATTTTGTACCCATTGACCAATCTTTCCCCACCCCCCTTCCTATTTCCTACTTTCTCTCCCCAGGTTTGGTAACCACTATTCTACTTTCAATTTCTTTTTTTTTGTTGTTTTTTTTTGGCGGTACTGGGGATTGAACTCAGGGGCATTCTACCTCCGAGCTATACCCCCACCCCCATTTTTTATTCTTTATTTTGAAACCGAGTCTCACTAAGTTGCGGAGTGCCTCACTAGGTAGCTGAGGCTGGCCGCGAACCCGGATCCTCTGGTCTCAGCCTCCCGAATGCTGGGATTACAAGCGTGCGCCACCACGCCCGGCTTCTACTTTCAATTTCTATGAGACCAACTATTTTATTTTATTTATTTACTATTATTATTTATTTATTTATTTATTTATTTATTTTGCAGTACTGGGGATTGAACTCAGGGGCATTCTACCTCCGAGCTACACCCCCAGCCCTATTTTTTATTCTTTATTTTGAAACAGGGTCTCACTAAGTTGCGGAGGGCCTCACTAGGTACCAGAGACTGGCTGCGAACCCGGATCCTCTGGTCTCAGCCTCCCAAATGCTGGGATTACAAGTTTGTGCCACCACGCCCGGCTTGTGAGATCAACTATTTTAGATTCTATACATTAGTGAAAGCATATGGTACTTGTCTTTTTGAGTCTGGCTTATTTCATTTAACATAATGTTCTCCAGGCTCATACAAATTATCACAAAAAGACAAGATGTTGTACTTTTGGTGGCTGACTATATTTCATTGTATATGATATCTATTGATATGTAGATATCTCATTTTCTTTATCCGGTCCATCTCTTGATGGAAACAGGTTGATTCCATGTCTTGGCTATGGTGAAAAGCATTGCAATAAACTTGGGAGAGCAGGTATCTCTTTGACATATTGACTTCATTTTCTTTGGCTATTTACTCAGTAGTAGAATTGCTGGATAGTTCTATTTTTAATATTTTGAGAAACTTCTATACTGTTTACCATAATCGCTTCACTAATTTACATTCTCATTAACAATGTATAAGAATTCTCCTTCCTCTATATCCTCACCTGCATTTGTTATTGTGTGTGTGTGTGTGTGTGTGTGTGTGTGTGTGTTGTGGGGGGCAGTACTGGGCAATTAACCTAAGGGCATTCTACCACTGAGATACACCACCAGACCTTTTTATTTTATTTATTCTTTTTGTATTGCTAGGGATTAAACCCAGGGGCATTCTACCTCTGAGCTATATCCCCAGCCCTATTTTACTTTTATTTTGTGACAGGGTCCTACTAGGTTGATGAATGTCTCACTACTTGCTGAGGTTGTCCTTGAACCTGTGATCTTCCTGTTTTACCCTCCCAAATACAGGGATTATAGGCCTCTGCTACCATGCCTGGCTTTATTTATTTATTTATTTATTTTTATCTTGAAACAGAATTTTGCTAAGTTACTGTGTGCTGGCCTTGGACCTATGATCCTCCTGTCTCAGCCTTCTAAGTACGGGGACTACTGGTGTGCACACCATGCCTGGTTACTTTTGTCTTTTTGCTAATACCCACTGTAACAGGTGTGAAATGACATCTCGTTGTGGGTTTGCTTTGCATTTCTCTGGTGGCTAGTGATGTTGAGCATTTTAAAATATCTATCTGTTGTCCATTTATATGTCTTTTTGGAAGAACTGTCTATTTAGGTATTTAGCCCATTTTAATCAACTGGTTTTGACTTTTTTTGGCTATTGAGTTGAATTCCTTCTAAGTTCTACATATTAATCTCTTCCCAGATAATTTGCAGGTTTTTTTTTTTTCCCATTCTGTAGACTGTGAGATAGATATTTCTTGATTGTTCCAGAGACCTATCATTAGACCTGACTATATACTTGCACTCCTCTTCCCATGATGAGAGACTACAGGGCCTGATAGTCATGCATCTAAAATGGGCCAGAGAAGACCTCTTCCAATGCATCAGAAAGGTCAAGGCCAGCAGGGGCCCTAA
>PVLC010028748.1:0-20766 GCA_004027655.1 Graphiurus murinus
TTTTTTTATTCATGTTAAATTATCTTTATCTTGAAGTGGTAGGTTAAGCATGTTATTTTCTTCCTTTTTCTTTATTTCAAATTATCCCATAAGTAACCTATTTTAAGGGAAACCGCTTGTCACAGAAAACATAAGCATATATCTTTTGGTGGAATGACCACTCTTGATTAAATATTTTGCCTCCCTATAGTCATAGAATTTGACGTAAACATGGTCACTCTCCAGCTCTTTACCACATGTTGTGATGTTAAAATTATCCTGTGTAGAAGTTTTGGAATAACTCAAGAGCTACAGTACATCAAAAGTCACTGAAATCTGTGGCCAAAGTGAAGGTCCCATTGCCAGCTTCTCATTGTAGAGTCTCCACGGGACCCTCCTGCACATAACCTTTCACAGAAGCGCCCAGGGATGGAAGCAGGGATTATTTGAATATTTAATTTAATAAAGCCCTGTTCTTACTTTTATATAAAAAATTTAGAAATAGCAGCTTTGATAGTTTCTTCCTGCACCCTAATTAAAAGTTTTACATTCAGCTTCAAAGACTGCTGCCATAAACAATAACTATCTAAATGTCGTTTACCTTTAAGTCCAGACCAATTTCTTAATGTTTGTCAGTTTATAATGGGCGTATTGTCTCATTATATTAACTTGGCTTTGATCTTGTTTAGATTACTCTTGAGAACATTTTTTTAAGCTGGTTTAGAGGAAAGTTCTAAACTACTTTTAGCTAAAGTAAAACTTGAAACTAAATAATCTTGTGACACATTCACTTTTATTTGTATTAATTTTCTCCACTTTAAAGTGAGCCAACTGCAGTCTTATGTTCAAAATGACTATTAATTAGATGAAGAGCTTTCTCTTTTATCATATAAAAGAGCTTAAATACATTACCCTTTAGTATTGGTTGAAGTAGACAATAAAATGGTGGGGGGTGTCAGTCTATACTGAAAGAGTGATATTGTTCACTGAACAATATATTTGGTACTAATATCCAAGATTTTTTCCAAGATTCAGAAGAATTCAAATGGCAGAGTTCACTAACCTGAGCTTCTGAGTGCTATGAGCAAGAGATCAATGATTTCCTTTGTATCCTTAAAAAGGAAGTTTCAAAAATAGACTTCATAAAATGAGCATCACACCACATAGAATAATAATCTTTGAGAATTATGGATTTGTTTTTTCAAGTTTTTCTAGAGATTGTAAAGCCTAGGTTCCTTTCCAAACTAAAGGTGCCACAAAATATATTTGTTACTTTGTTGCTTCTACAGGAAGAGTATAAAGAGGAGGAGCAGGGAAAAATTATGAGTATACAAACTACAGGCATCCAGACACTAATATCTGTGTAGTCTCCAAAGGATTTCCAAATATTTGTATATTTTAAGGCCTCATTAATTTGATTTAATCTAATTCAGTACAAACATAAATATCCCATTCTGGAACTACTAGAACTAAAAGAAATAATTGTATGCTTTTAGACTTCCCAATACTTGGGGTAAAGACAAGAGAGGAGAAAATGATTTCAACATTTCATTGTGACTGTGTTCATCTATTTATACTATATTCATCATTAAGCAATTCCAAAATTATGAAAAAAAAAGTTTTCCATCAGTCTGGTTGAATCTACATACCTCCCAGAACTAAATTTTACCGGTAACCCTAGGATTTCCTATACGCAACCACCTTTTGTTTAGGCTCGCTTACACTATTTAAAGCTAAAGGTAAATATAAACTTACAGAAACTCCTCTCTGAAGAGTTAAAAATGGGAAAGTATTTTCATAGTGTCTTTCTCATCAGGATGCAAAAGCTAGGGTTAGGTAAATCTTCCCTTTATCTTCTTTTCTAGAATAAAAACCCTGCATTTTTTCTTTGATTTTTGGATTTCATAATCACCTATATTTTATTGGCGTATTGTAATTATATATCATAATGAGGCTCAGAGTAACAGAAACATACATGCACACAGCACTTGTGTTCCGTCCTCCCTCCATCCCTCTCCCCATACCTAATATTAACATTGATATAGGTAACTTCATATATGAACAAAGGATTATTTGAACTGTTTCATCAGATCTTCCCTTTTACCTCCCCACTTCCCTCCCTAAATCCCCTTCCACTAATCTACTAGTATCCCCCTCCTCTGAAATCCTCTTTGTTTCCCAGTTTCTCCCTAGCTTCCATGTACACATAAATACATATGACCCTTCACCTTCTGTGACTGGCTAATCTCACTTAGCGTAATATTCTCAAGTTCCATCCATTTTCCTGCAAATAACATAATTGTGTTCTTTTTTATGGCTGTGTCTGTATCATGATTTCATAACCCATTCATCTGTTGATGTACACCTAGGTTGGCTCCATAGTTTGGCTTTGTGGATTGTGCTACTATAAACATGGATGTGTACATATCTCCATAGTGTTCTGACTCCAGTTCCTTTGGGAAGATCTCCGGGAGTGGTATAGTTAGTTGGGTAATATGGTGGCTCCATTCCCAGTCTTTTAAGGAATCCCCACACTGATCTCCATAGAGGCTGTACTTCTAAATATCTTTTAGAAGTTAGAGCCAGTTTTCCTTCTTCTTGCCATCTTTATGCCTCTTCTCCTTTTCTGCTTCCTCCCCATCTTGTGACAGTGTGATCAGGATTTGAACCTGTGTTCAACAGGAGCTTTCATGATAAGGGCAAGGGCATTTCTCTGCAGTTCTGTCACTCCCCACCTTAGTCTTCCCAGGGGTCCGGCCCTTCTCTCTTCACCTTTCCTAGGCCCACCCATCAGCACCTCAGCCTCACCAGGCTGCAGCAATAATTACCGGACTCTCCCAGAAGCCTTCTCTAGGTAAAACATCTCAGTAAGTTTGAGTCCTGAAATTGTACCTGAATCGTCTCCCATTTCTTCCTCTTACCTCAGAAAAGAGTATCTGTCACCCTTGTGATCTTGAAAGAACCCCACTCTCCCTCTCTCGGAAGCTCGTTTTCTGAGCCCTCTTTCCTTCCCCCACCTCATCTTTTTTTCGTTCTTGCTGATTCTCCATTCACTGTGTTTCACATTGGTCTGTTTCTCTGTTGTTCTCTACTGGTTTTTTTCCCTTTAATTCCCTTCATATCTTTGATTAGTCATGGTTTTCTATTGAAAATCAATAGAAGATTTTACACACACACACACACACACACACACACACACACACACACACACACACACACACACACACACAGGAAAGCTGGTTGTAGAATTCCATCTGAGTCCAAAGGCCCAAGATCCAGGAAACCACTAGTATAGGTCCTGGAGTTCAAAGACCTGAGCATCAGAAACTCTAGTGTCCAAGGGCAGGAGAAGATGGATATCAGTGAAAGGAAAGAGAATTCCCCCTTTGTTAAACTTTTTTGTTCTATCTAGGCCCTCAACAGACTGGATGATACTTACCTACATTCTTTATTCAGTCTTCTGATTCAAATATTGGTCTCTTCCAGAAACACCCTCACAGACACATCCAGAAATGTTTTATCAGCTATCTGGGTATCCGGTAGCCCAGCCAAGTTGTCACAGGCCCTCACTGTTTAGTGCAACCATTGCTTTGATGCACCTTTCTGCTACTGGTTTCCCAGGCCTTCTTCCAAAACACCACACTGTTTATATGTTTTTTCAAATTAAAATTGCTATCGTGTCACTTCTTTGTCTCCTCTTTAGTGGTAACTCATTACATTAAATATAAAATCAAAATCAGCCAGGCAAAAAGAGAGATTACATAATTTGTACTCCTGTTATACAAATCCCCTCATTATCTCAATTTTGTCATAATTTCTGTTTCCTCTGTGTGCTCACCATTGCTCTGTCTAGAACAACCTTACCTTCTCCCTTTGCCTTCAAGAGTTAGCATAGGTATCACCACTTCTAAGAAGTCTTCTTCACCTCTGCCTTCGTCCGTGGTGCTGCTCTACTGCAATCAGTATCCCTCAAGGTCCTTATTAGAGTGGCTTTATTTGTCTCTAACCTTAAGTGCTTTCAGGGGCCATGGTCCTTTGGAGTCTGGTTGAACTCCAAATATGTTGGACGACTTGAATGACATTGCTACTTTGAAGCAACAGTAAATGTTTGTGGCTATGAGCAGTGAGATGGTGTTATGCACACAGGTTGCTGTGACCCTGGTTGTAACACAGACAACTTTTATAGGCTCAAGCAGCCACTGACCTGAGGAGTAGCTGTTTGACCTCTGCCTTCCAGTACTTGTCACCGCCTGGAACCAAGGTAGATTAGGTGTTCTATGAGGGAACAACAGTGGTTTTCTTTCAAACCCTTACAAGCAAACACATCCAAGAGTTCCCCTAGATTATAAAACTAGCTACTCCTTAATCCCAATCTCTAGCCCAATCCTCACTTGTGAATTGTATCCTTATATCCAGCTGAATGCCAGATAGCTCCTAATCTACACCCCATTTGCATAACTTTAACCCCCAAACCAGTTTCCCATCTAGACTGACCTTTTTGTGTATGCCGTTAACCTCAGTTCATAAACCCTGAGGTTATCTTGAAATACTTGTTCCTGACAGCTAGTCTGTCATCCAATCTTGTCTACATTTTCATATTATTTTTGACACATCTCACTGCCAGCCTTCTTTCCCATTCTGATTTCATTACCCTGCTCTCGGCCTCCATCAGTTCAGTTCTGTGCTAAAGCAATAACTTTGGAAATTATTTCCTTGCTGCCAATTTCTCTTCCCTTCATTTCAACTGTGTGTGTGAAATGTGTGTATACACACACACATACATATACACACCCCACAGCTAAATTCATCTCAAAACATTTTATCTCTCTTCCCTTTAGTCAAAAATCTTCAATTGCTTCCTCAGAACTGTACGGCCTTTTCTGAAGTGGGCACTGGGTTATCAAACCCCCATGTTCATGTATCTGTAACTCCTTTGCCTAGAAGGTCCCTTTACCCCCAGCACAACCCTGTTGTTTTTAAAGATCCAGTTTCCTCACCTCTTCTGTGAAGGATTTCTTCACTCCCTTTCTCACTACCTTGTCCCTTCCCTGCCTTGGAAAAACTGATCACTTTCTCCTTCTTTGTTCTCTGAACACTGTTTCCTACTGGAAATATGAGGTACACCACTGAGCTGTGGACTTCCAGAAAGTTCTGCGTAACTGTGTTGAATGCACAAAAATGAAAATGCCTGGGTAAATTAAAAGTTATATGTTTATTTCCCCCTAACATTTTTTAAAAATGCAGGTAGGCGTAAAAAGAAAATGCAACTTTTAGTCAATACCTATCATGTAAAAATGGCATTAATTATTTAGTGAAAGATAACAAAGACATATTTTCACCAAAGTGATATTTTAGCATTTTCTTTTTTTTTTTTTATTTTATAAAGCTAGATAGAGAAGAGATTGAGGCTCCCCCATCATTTAAAATGGTCACAATTTACACTTCAAATATTCATGTACCAAGCCCAGTGATTTGTTTAAATACTATTTATAGTCTCTTCTTCTGGCATGTTAAGAAAACAAGACTTCCAAACATATATTGTAGGGAAAAATTAGACACTTTTAAAAGATGGAAGAGGGTGTTTTGCTCTGATAGGCTGATTTTAAAAGTGGCCAGGCATGGGCACTATAATTAGTTAATACTGTGTGTGTGCTGTAAGTTTACTGAGAGCATATTTTAGGTACTTTTGCCACAAACAAAAAGGTAAATTTGTGAGATGATGGGTGTTAATTTGCTTGATGTAATCATTTCGTATGTATATGTAGTATTTTGTATACCATACATATATGCAATTTTTAAGTAGAGATACTGTTCTTGAGAAAACACCCTTCATAATTTAGTATGAAAGCATTTTAATTAGAGGATAGGGTAGAAAGCTATTTACAACTAATAATTTGTAAACTGGGTGTAGTGGCACACATCTATAATCCCAGCACTTGAAAGCTGAGACAGTAGGATCATAAATTTGAGGCCAATCTTAGCAACTTAGTGAGACCCTGAGCAACTTAGTGAAGTCCTGCTTCAAAGTTTAAAAAATTAAATTAAAAGGACTTGGGATATAGCTCCAAGGTAACATGACCCTCGATTCAATCCCAAACACACAAACACACACACACACACACACACACACACACACACACACACACCACGTTCATAAGCATGAGTCCTGGGCCTAGTATATCTAGAATCATAGAAGTAAAATATTGTCATTGCCATGTGGGAATATTTCCCATAATCACCCACCTATTGTCCAAGGTTCCAAGTTCATTTTTCTTACCTTTGCCTGTTAAGCTCTAGGTAAATACCTCAAAAATTGTTTTAATACTGAGTAAGTTTTATTCAGCCATAATCATCTTTTCCTTAGCATTCTGATAAGTGCTTTCAAGGGTTAGTGACAGGGTAAGGGTTAATGACTGGGCAAAATTAGTTTCACTAGTGCCTTGGCATGATAAGAAAACAGCACGCTGTTATCCAGCAAGCGTAGAATGCCACAGTCTACAGGAGCACCATGAGGTTCAAGTGATTTTTACCTGATGTCAGTTTTCTATTTAGATTGTAGTGGCTGCAGTTAGTTTTTGTTGTTGTTTAGGTTGGTTGGTTGGTTAGTTGGTTGGGTTTTTGTTTGTTTGTTTTATGGGTTTGTTTTGCAGTGCCAGGGTTTGAACCCAGGAGGGCTCTGGCATGCTAGGTAAGTGCTATATAGCTGAGCTGTTGTCCCGGTCCCACCTATAGCTATAGTAAAGTGAGAGGAGCAGGAGCAGAGAGAAGCTGCTTAGGGAAAGTGGTCAGTGAATTAGACCTGTGCTCTAATTGTGATGAATTCCCAGAACCTGCTCATTTATTCAGCAAATATCAGGTGAACTTCCTTTTCCTCCTAGACCTGTGCTATATGAAGGATGTACCTACTAAACAAAAACACTTCCTTGGTAATTTTCATAGAGTTTATAATCTAGGGAAGAGACATGTATCACATTGCAGGGAGGTCGGAAATGGCCCTCCTGAAGAAGTGATTTTTGGAAATAAGATTAAGAGAATGTTAGATAGTAGACCCTCCAGGCAGGGGGAGGCACATGGCCACATGGAATCTCTGCTGAAAAGAAGCAAGGGAAGGCCAAGAGGCTGAGCCAAGGCAAGGCTGCCTGAGGCCTAGAGCAGCAGAGGGGAGAAGAAAGTTCTGATTGTGTTCATTTTGGCTTTACTAGGAGGGCGTTGAAGGTTTTGAAGAGGGTGGGTGACACAGTTGTATTGAGAGAAGCTGAGTTTACTGCTCATCTCTGCCTTGAATGCCATGAAGCATACAACCAGATCATGTCAAATATCAGGAGCTGATAGTTTCAGATTCCTATGTTTTATATCCTTGACATTTGTTTTCCTGCAAATACAAGCCTGTGGAGTTCTGCATATGAAGTTCACAGCTGAATAGGCCCTGGAAGTGTTGGGTGTAGTATTGAGCTACTGATAGCCATGAGTAGTGGTTTGGCCATCAAGTAATGGTCTAGAAGATACGTAGTTTTGTTTTGTTTTGGAGTTTGTATAATATTTTACTAGAATTTAACCCAGGGGCATTCTACCTACAAGCTATACTCTTAGCCCTATTTTATTTTTTTTTATTTTGAAACAGGGTCTTGGCTAAGTAGCTGATAGCCTTGCTAAGTTGCTGAAGCTGGCTATGAACCTTCTATCCTCCTTTCTCAGCTGTCATCAGGTTGTGTGACGAGGAACTCTGACACAAACAGGCCTAACATGTGAGAAAAGGCCCATAATTTATGCAAATAGCAAATCTGTGTTGTTGTAGTTCTATTCACTTGTTTCAGATACTGAAAAATGACTGAAAAGAAGGAACCTGTCCATTTAATTTGTAGAAAAGAGAATCATGTAAAATAGATTCAGATTTAAAATTACTACAGCTTAGGGTGAGTCCATCCCCCTGAAAAATAAACTCAGAAAGTACAAATATATGGGTATCTTTATCAGTTTATTTATATTTTTTTAAAGTAGAGAAGAAACTACTTGAGTTGTAAACATGACAAAGAAAGTAGTACAGATAACCAGAAAAGAGATTCATGAAAATGAAACATTTTACTCCACTCTAGTATTGTAAAAGCATTTACATTCACAGCACATAAATGTTCTGTTCATTCTCAACCAAAAATACTGGCAACTCTAGTGCGTTTATAAAAAGTATATATTTAAGGCAGCATAGGAGAATTTATAGATAAGTAATATTTCCCAAACTGTATTCCACAGAATATTGTGCCCATGAAATATTAATATATGATCGATGAAAAAACTCTCTAAATAAATTTATAAACATTAGGTTAAAAAAGTTTTCTTACTATAAATGTCTCAGAGGGATTAACTGGCTTATAATATGCAACTTACATTGCTAATCTCTGGGATGGAACTCTCTCGTAACATCATAACATTGCTTCCCATCCAGAACAACTGTTGACCTGAATTATATTTCTTGTCTTGACACAGTTTGATAATCACTGATTCTGATGAATGTTGTTACATGTCCTGTAAAGTAGTCATCTTAGTGAATATGTATTATCCTAGTAATAAACTTTTCTTTCCAAATATATTTGGAAATAATTGAAGGCAAGAAAATGTATTGCATATTTATACTACTTACCAATAAGAATACTATGTGTTGAGTAATATGAAATATTAATCTAAAAAAGTGGCCAGTGCAGAAATTTAGTATTATTGCTTATGTTTATGCTTCTTTTTCATCAAAGAGGAGCAGACTTATTGTTGTCCTCAGAGAGAATATCAAACACAGGAGGTCAGGTGGTGGGGCAGTGGTGTAGCTACACACACTTATGCACCAAAAGCTTTGCAGTGGGCCCGTATAGGTGCACATACTAGTTATACCTATACTATATCACTTTTAAGAGGTTTAAGATTAGTACAACTAAACTTTTAATTTATGGGTAGGTACATCATTTGCCTCTTTATGTAGAAAGACTTTAATATTTCTTTCCATGTTTGTTTTTTAAAGTTGTTCAGATTCTCAGTTTTTAAATAATCTTGTAGCTAAGAAATTAGGAGTTTTTTAAATAGTTTTCTAACAGTTTGACCTATTTAATTTGTGATAAAAATATAAGATATATAGTTGCAGAACTCTTTTTATGAAGAATGGCCTTTTTTTTTCTAATAACTTATCCCATAATGCATATTTAAATGACAAATTTAATGGTTGAGCTTTTCAGCAAAAATAAAAAACAAGAGGATGTTTAAGAATTGTCAATGCATGTTTGTCTTTTTTCTTATCTTAACCCTAAGTCAATACCACAATACCATATTTTCAGCATGGTCATTTGTATTGACCAACACTTTGGATTTATAGTAAACATGTAGAATGCTAGTAGGGTTAGAATGAAGTTAATCAGATGCTTTGCTCTTGAGCTACAGGTAAAACTTACTTCAATTAAGTTAACAAAGAATGAATATGCTGGTGAAGAATCAATAAGTAATTACCACAACGCTGTATTACAACAGTCTCTCTGAACCATGTCACTTGCACAAGTTAATATTTCAAGATTGTTTAACTTTTGGTTGAATATGTTAAACTAAGAGCTAGGGAATCAATTTTTTATTGTCTGTTTTTCATGTATAATTTACATACAAAAATGACTTTTTTTTTTGGTAGTACTGGGAATTCTTACACTCCCAGCCCCTTTTATTTTTATTTTGAAATAGGGTCTCTCTAAATTATTGGCCTGCTGGCCTCGAGCCTGAGTTCTTCATCTCAGCCTCCCAAGTACTAGGACTACAGGTATGCACCACCTTGCCTGGCAAAAATACACCCATCAACCCATAGTAAGTGTAAATTTCAGTGAATTTTGACAAAAGTATACTACACACTCAAATAATACAATTTTTCATCACCCATAAAACTTGCCATGTGACTTTGTGCATCATTCACTCCCCCTCATCTGACCTTAGGTAACTACTAAGACATTGCTGTCACTAAAGATTAGTTTTGCCCTATCTAGAATTTTACAAAACAAGCAATCATGTCATATGAATTCTTCCCTGTCTGGTTTCTTTTGACAGAATAGTGTTTGAGGCTCATTAATGTAGTTCTATGTACTGTAGTTCACTCTTTTTTATTGCGAAGTAATATTTCATTGTATGGTTGTACTATAGTTTATGTTTCCAGGCCTCTGAAACCTGTACTACAAAAAAAAAAAAAATGTACTGTTTCTCTTGCCCATTCCTTTAATAGATTTGCCTTTATTTTCTTGATTATGTGTAAATAGTTGGTTTGAAATCATTGCTAACTCTATGGTTTAGATCTCTGAGAGTCAGTTCCTGTTGAATGCCCCCCCCCCTTCTGGAGCACAGGTTACATTTCACTGTTTCTTTGCATGTCTAGTAATTTTGGGTTAAAAACTTGATATTGCTAGTGTGGATGGCAGCTCTTGGTGTGTTTTCCTGAGGACTTTTTTGTTGGTGTTGAGCCAACCGTTCACTCCTTTGGATTCCAGCCGTAAATCTCTCCCCTGCAGTGTACAGCAGCTGACATTCCATGCGCTATACTTCAGTTTCTTTCCACTTCCAGCTGCTGCTGTTTTTTAGCCTGGTCTCCCAGGAATACTCACTGTACCTATACAATTCAGCATTCCATCAAGGATTTGGAGAAAGTTTGTAGTAGGCCATCCCTGAGCTCTGTCTCCTGACATTTCAAAGTGGTCAGGATGTGGCTTTCTGCCTCCGGAACTGGGCATGGCTGCAGGAGTAGCCACAGTCAAAAAGGGCAGCACATTCCCAGTCTCACCTAGTACACTTCTGTCTTTTACAAGGAAATGTCCCTCTGGCTTCTGTCACTTGCTTTCCTGGTGATCACCTGGTGTCTCACATGTGCTTGTCTTTTTAAGTGTTCATCAAGGAATTTGGGCAAAGATTATGCTTAGATTTTTGATCCCACCCCTTCTATTGCTCATTCATTTCCAGAATTCTACCTTAAATTTGGAGCAACTTTGCCTTTGTGCTGTCTTAAAGTGCTATCTTTTATGTAGGGGGAAAAAAAAAACTAACTCAAATTCTTACACATTGCAATTGTTATCTTTCAGTGGTTAGTGCTTTTCAGTTTCATTTTCCAATGCCTTTAAAAAGTTGAATTTTTAAAAAAATATATGCAATATCTACATTTTATATTTGCTACTTACTGGAGCATTTGCCACCCAATTTCTTTGGCCCTTATTGAAGATCACGAATCTTTTTCTTTTCTTTTTTTTTTTTTTTTTTTTGTTAGTATTATAAAGAATTTTCTGTTTCTAGACTTCTTATATAATATTTAATAAGCACACAAATCTTCAGTGGCTATATATTTGATCTTCAAAATGGGCTGTACTTTTTAACCCATCTTCTATTGTTATATATCCAAATTCTTTTCAGCCTTTTTATAGTACTACTACAAGTACTACTTTCATAAGCAATACTACAGTTATATGAGCCACTTAGTTATACATGAGGATATAAAATTTATACTCAGAGAAAAAATCATAACAATTTAGAGTCAAAGAGATGAAATTATTAGTGACTTTTAATATTGTTAATAGTTTGGATACATTTTGCCAATCACATTTTGTCATCACAACAAATTTCCTTTCTCTTTTAAATAAGAAAATTTCCCCCATGGAGTCCTGGCAAGGTCAGCAAATAGGGAGGTTATGGAGCAAAGAAGAAAGATCCTGCAACAAGGGGAATCTTTGTAAAAAAAAAAAGTCCAGTTCACATCTTGAGGTCTGTATGAGAAATGTGAATAGAAGCTAGGCCTTAGATGATTTGAAGAAATTATTGTTAACATTCTTTGCTGACATAAAGTAATTGTAGTCATATAGGAAAATATCTCTACTTTTTGGAGGTGCATGCCAAAATAGTTACTTGATGCCTATAATTTATTTAAAATAATTCCCCAAAAGAATATTAATATGCTTACATATAGATAGATAGACTAAATATGGAAATACATTAATATTTGTTAAGTCTAGGTAGAAAGTGTGTGAGTAAATTGAAGAGTTAACTGCACTCTAGCTTTCCTGTCTCTGTGTGTTTGAAGTTTTTATTAGAAAATAGGTCTCTTAATATGAGAGAAATGAGAATATGGTCTTAATGGTGTGTTTTAGTCTGCCGATGTTTATGTAAAAGAGAAAGCATATTTATTCATGTATGTTAGCATATGCATAAAAGTCTTTAAAATGAGATTCAGGAAACAACAGGGATTCTCTGTGGAAAGGAGATAGGAAAAGTGGATGAGTCAGGAATTAGAAGTAAATATTTAAACTTCGTATGTATTTTTATACTTTGAAATACTTTATTATCTAATAAAAAGCATACATAGGAGAGACAGAAAATGAGAGAATATGGACATAAAGAGCCATTAAGGACTGTATTCTAAAAAGTAGACAAATATTTTATGCACAAAAGACTTTTTAGATGTTGATAAAGCATTTTTTTTTTTATGGACCTAGTAACTGGTTTTGACCGGTGACAATCCATTTAGAGTTTGCTTTGGAGGTAAAAAGTTGAACTTTTGTTTTACTTTATTACAATATGTCAACATCATTTCTCTTTTGTTATCTCTTTATAGCATATTTTCTCAGGGGACCTTTATTTTAAGGGAAAAAATATATTGAGTCAGTTTTGTATATATTCCTTTCTCTTTTTTAAAGTCATCTTGTTTCAAATAAATAAATATGGACTGGTGATATCTCGGTGCTAATAAACTCCCTTTGGTCTCCTAGACCCAGGATATTGCCTAATTTACTGATAACCCATATAATTGGAATATGAAAAATGACATGATGCAGTATCTGAAAAGAGCAGAGCAGGTTGTAGAACTAGTCACCCCAGTGTGGAGCCCGCCTGTCTTTACCACTTGTGAAGTGGAGCAGGCCTCTTGACCATGCCATGTCCCAGTTTCTATTGGTAATCAACTAGATAATACTGTCTCCATGGTTATTGTGAAGATTGAATATATATATAAAAGAAAATATACATAAAAGAAATATATATATAAAAGAAACCTCACTTTTCATGCCCTCATCTAAGGGGACATTTCTTGTTTATTTTTTAAAGTGTAGATTACCAATAAGTTTACAAAAGGCTAGAATTTTTTTTTTTTTTTTGCACTACTGGGGATTAAACTCAGGGGTATTCTACCTCCAAGCTATACCCCCAGTCCTATTTTTTATTCTCTATTTTGAATCAGGGTCTCACTAAGTTGCAGAGTGCCTCACTAGGTAGCTGAGGCTAGCCACAAGCCGGGATCCTCCAGTCTCAGCCTCCCAAATGCTGGGATTACAAGCATGCACCACCACCCCAGGCAGGGCTAGAATTTTAAACATTGGTTTCCTATATTGCTTCATTTATTTACAGGTAATTCTAATGAGAAAGAAACAAATTACTTTACATGCAAATAGGACACTGTATGAGAGCACTTTTAATTAAATTAAAATTTAAGCAGTATCTTCTCAAGCTTGCCAAATAAAGCAAATGTCTGACTTCTTAAATCTTTATACTGTAGAATTAAACTTTAAACTTTGTATTTCATTGAACTCATTGATTCATTGGTGATTGGATCAGCATCTCTAAAAATCATAATGTCCTTTCCAAACATGATATATGGTCTGTGTGGTAAAGCTGTCATAAAGAACAATTTGGGGACTAAGAAAGATTTATGTGGTAGGCTTTTGAGAATCATTCTAAAATAAATATTCTGGTAAAGGTCCTGTTAACTTAAAAAAATATAATTTTTACTAATTTCCTGTGAGTATAAATATTCAAAATAAATGGATTTTCAAAAGGATCATTCTATAAGACTTGTAGATGATTGTTTAGCTACCTTGAAAAAGCATATAGAAGCTGGGTGTGGTGACACACACTTGTAATCCCAGTACTTGGGAGGCTGAGACAGGAAGATCACAGGTTTGCGGCCAGCCTCAGCTACTTAGTGAGGCCCTCTGCAAGTCAGTGAGACCCTGTTTCAAAATAAAGAATAAAAATAGAGCTTTGGGTGTAGCTCAGAGGTAGAATGTCCCTGGATTCAATCCCCAGTACTGCAACTGCAAAGAAAGAAAGAGAGGGAGGGAGGGAGGAGAGAGGAAGGAAGGAAGGGAGGGAGGGAGGGAGGGAGGGAGGAAGAAATCTGTAGCTACCTATAACTATTCAAAATATTTTTTAAATTGCCTGTTTTCTAGAAGACATATGACATAAAAGAGCTTTCTTAAAATACTACATATTTAGTAATTTTACAGCAATTAAATTGCTTTAAGAAAATTGGCTGTTAACAGTACACTTTTAAATCTTTAAATCTTACTTTGTTTCATTACTACTTATGTTATAATTCTATCTCCAAGTGAACATTTGGTGAATTTATTTTTATTGAGTAGACATCTCTAAAATTGAAGAGAAAAACCAAAAAAAAAAAAAAAAAAAAAAAAAAAAAAAAAAAAAAACAGATTTCTTTTGGTTAACTAAATGTCAGTTGCTTAATCTAAAAAGATAAAAATATTTTTTCTGGGCTAAATCCTATAGTTTCAAAGCATTTTTGAGTGTGTCATCCCATCTGATCCCACTGAAACCTTACACAGTGGGACAGGCAAGGTACTTTGTTTTATACATGAGGAAATTACTACCTTAAGAGAGTTGAAAGGGCTTGCCTACGGTCACACCTGAAAATTCCCTAAATGCATAATTACTTGCAATGATCTTTGGGCCTGTTCCCTGGTTTACCTTCAGTTTCTCTATTGTTTATATTCCTCTGTCCATTTTCTTCATTGTTCAAATGCAACCTGTTTCTCCATATAATGGGGAAATACTGATGAATCTGATGTCTCCAACAAGAAGAAAGAAATCAAAATTTTGTAGTAGGCTCAAAAAGAGGAAAAAATGTGAACGAAAAATTAACTTTTAAAGTGTTTATTCAGTAGCCATGATTAAGCTATTGGACAGGTGAACCTAATATAACTTTCCAAATGTATTGTAATGTGGAAAGTAAAAAGTATTTATAGTTGAAATATATAAACTTTATATTTATTTATAAACTATATTACTGTAACTTTCACTGGTGAACCTAACTAAAAGGAAAAATTATTGCCCAGATTTTGGAGATTTTTAACATCGTCTTGGGTGATGGGAAAAGGCTTTCTAAATAGTGCACAATACCCAAAACATAATGTAATCCCATTTTATAGTACGGGAAAATATGAAATAAAAATTAGTATAAAAAAAAACTAAAATCAAAAGACACCAAACTGAGAAAAAATGCAAAATACAGGATGGATAAAGGGCAAGTTTTCTTAATGTATAAAAAGCTTTTTATGAAAACATCAGGATAAATATTCATGGATAATGTGGTATAATTGTAATATTCTTAAAAATTAAAAGAGGTCTACCAGCATATCAACACAAAATTAGTTTAATAAAATTTGATTATCTACTTATGGAATGCTTTTATGCAGCTTTTGAAAATTTTTATCCCAGAAACATGTGTGTGATGAGCTACTAACTGAGAAAGGTAGGATTCTAAGTAATGTAGATAATGTAATCCCATTTTATTGAAAATAACAAGTTCACAACATATGTGTCCATCTTTGTGTTTGAAAGTAAAGGGATAACAATGGTTAACTAGAATTGGCAGGTTGGGAAGAATTGCAGAAGAATGGGTAAACAATATTAGCTTCTTCTAAAGTCATCTTCACATTGTTTCACTCATTAAAATGAATATCGTTACTCATGTAGTTTTTAAAATTTATAAAGTGTAATAGAAGTGGAAGAGGCAGTAACACCTGTGCATAAAAGAGACAAGTTCTTAAACAGGTACTTCTCGGAAAAAGAAGTGGCTTTGACCATTGAACATCAGAAGCTTATAATTAAAGAAATGCAAGTCAAACTGCATTGAGATGTTATTTGCTACCTCACAGGTTAACCAAGTTTCAAACAGTTGATAAATGTCCTGTTAGTGAGTAGCTAGTCCATTCTCCTGTGCATTTAGAGGGAATATATATTGGGAAAAATTCTTCAGAAGGCAGTTGGGTTGTGTTTATTAAGTTTTTTAATATATTTTTGTAGGTGCATTGTAACCATACATCATATTGAGGCTCAGTGTGGTAGACACAGGCACCTGGTGCATTCCTGCCTGGTCCCTCCCTCTTCCCATTCATAATATTAAAATTGGTATTGATAGCTTCACAGATGTACACAGGATTGTTTGATATGATTCCTTCATCAAGTCTTCTCCTCCACCACCACCCCCACATCCCTCCCCAGATCCCCTTCCACTATTCTATTGGTGTCTCTCCTCATTTGTTTGAAAAGTCTCTTTTGTTTCCTAGTTTCTGTCTAGTTTCTGCATATAGGAGAAAACATATAACCCTTCACTTTCTGAGACTAGTTAATCTCACTTAACATTATATTCTCTAGTTTCATCCATTTTGCTGCAAATTACATAATTTTGTTATTCTTTATAACTAAGATTCCATTGTGTGTATATTCCAGAGTTTGGTAATCCATTCATCTGTTGACCAAACCCTAGGCTAGTTCCATAGTTTGGCTGTTGTGAATTTGCTGCTATAAACATGAATACATATGTATTACAATAATATTCGGACTTCAGTTCCTTTGGAAAACTAATCAGGAGTGACATAGCTGGGTCATATGATGGTTCCATACCCAGTCTTCTGAGGAACCTCCAAACTTTTTTCCATAGAGGCTGTATTAATTTGCAGTCCTACCAACAATGTGTAACGGTTCTTATTACCCCACATCCTCATCAGCATTTATTATTGTTTGTATTCTTTGTGTTTAGGGGAGAGGAGGAGACTAGGAATTAAATCTAGGGACATTCTACCTCTGAGCTATACTTCTGGCCCTTTTTTAATTTTTGTTTTGAAATAGGGTCTTTCTAAGCTGCTAAGAGTTGCACTATATTGCTAAGACTGGCCTTGAATTCTACTGTCTCAGCTTCCCAGGTACTGGGATTATAGGCATGTGCCACCCTGCCCAGCTTGTTAGTATTCTTGATGATTGTAGATACACCAAGTGATGTGTGCATGTATGTTTGTATCATTTTGACTCTCACTATAATGCATAATTCCATTGTACCAATAAAAGCATTAATTTTTAATGTATTCTTTATGACCTGGAATTCCACTTGCAAAACATACTCTTGTAACAATATTATTTGTCATAGCAAAACTTGAAACACAAGAAATATGTTAAATAAAGTCACTGTGCATCCATACACTAAAATACTATGCAGCTGCAATGATGTAGAGCAACATGATACTTTTTCATGAAACATCATACTGAATATGTATATTTCTACTTGTATTTTTTTTGCCTCTTTTGTACATGAAAATACACTAGGAAATTTGGAGTACAAGTAGATTCAATTCTATTACATAATCTTTTGTATTTTTTGATTTTTTGCCATATGCATGTTAATTTCATATTCTTTAAATGATTTCTGAAAAGCCATTGCCAAAAAAGTTCCTCAAATTGAATACATTGATCTTTATAAAAAACTAAAAAAAGATAATTAAAATGCTCAAGTTTGGCTTTTTCTCTTGTATTTGTGAATGATAATTATTATAGCAGAATCTGAAAGCCAGAATTCATGCTCATCTTTATCACACTTGCTCCTACCTCAGCCTTTCCCATCTACTTCCCCAGATGCTAAAGCCAAAAACAGGAAATTATCCTTGAGTCTTGTTTTCCTTATCCTCAAATCCAGTTCCTCCTGACCATTCTTATTTCCAGAATATAGCTCCAGTCTCTCTATAAATGTCCATGTCTACCATTAGCAACTAGTCCAGGTTTCCACTGCCAGTCTTGCCTAGTCAGTCAATTACTTGCTTCCATGCTGTCTATTCTTTCCAGACAGTATAAATGAATCTCTAAAATGCAAATCAGATTTTACACCACTCCAAATAAATCCAGATTCTTGCCTGAGCCTTAGAGCCCTGCATTATCCAGCCCTCTCAGCCCCCCGGATTCCTGGTGCTGGATTCCCCTCACTGTCTGTCTTCCAGCCTCACCAGGCAGCCTTCTGTTCTCACTGCTTAACAGAGTCATGCCCACTTCAGGGCACTGGCAGGAGCCCCTCCCAGCTCTGCACTGGCAGGAACAGGAACGAGTGATCAGAAGATCTCTTCTGCCACAAGTCCTTCCCAACAAGCCAGTGTAAAGAAGCTGCCCGTCAGGCTCCATCACGGCATCCTGTTTTATTTTCTTCTTAGCACTTAACATTACAAGATAATTGTGCCATTTTTCACATTGACATTCTACTATTAACTGAAGTAGGGTAATATGAAATTCTAAGAATGTACATTTTCCTCATGGGATCCAAGAAAGCATTTTCATTTTGGATGAGGGGGAAAATAGCCCATAAACATCGTTATTATTCTTAAATCGACATTCAAGGAAAAAGAAGGCACTCATCACAACCGTAAGAGATATTTTGTACCAATACAAGGTCCTCCAATCCATAAAACTCTGGAATCCTCTCATTAGTTCATTATTTCATTTCACAACAGTCCGTTTTAGACCAGATCTGTCTGGAAAAGTCATGTCTTTGACTGGTCACTTTGTCCAAAATTCAACCTCTCCCTTTCCATTCCAGATTTCTTTCTCACAGATTCTTTTCATCACATTACCAGTCCCCATCCCCAGTGACTAAGAATGACAGTCTTTGGGGCCTAATCATTATATAAAATTCTCCTAAACTTTGCTATAGAACTTGTTCTGTATGCATAGTGCCATATAAATTCCAGATTCCACTAGCAGAACATAAAGAGGAAAAACTTTATTTTTTTTTTCCTTTTTTTTTTTTGCGGTACTGGTGATTGAACTCAGGGACGTTCTACCTCCAGGCTACACCCCCAGCCCTATTTTTTATTCTTTATTTTGAAACAGGGTCTCACTAAGTTGCAGAGTGCCTCACTAGGTAGATGAGGCTGGCCGCGAACCCTGATCCTCCAGTCTCAACCTCCCGAATGCTGGGATTACAAGCGTGGGCCACCACGCCCAGCTTTTTTCTTCCTTCTTCTTAAAGGTAAAAATGATAATGATGATTCTAATTTCAAAAATACTCTTGTGATGTTTTTATTTTAGTAATTTATAATGCTTTCTTAAAAATTAAGTTACTAGCCGGGCGTGGTGGCCCATGCTTGTAATCCAGTACTTGGGAGACTGAGACTGGAAGATCCCAGTTTGAGGCCAGCCTCAGCTACCTAGTGAGGCACTCTGCAACTTAGTGAGACTCTGTTTCAAAATAAAGAATAAAAAATAGGGCTGGGGATGTAGCTCAGAGGTAGAATGCCCCTGGGTTCAAACCCCAGTACCACAAAAACAAAAAAAGTTACTAAAAGCTACAGGATTTTTTTGTATGTGTTGGGACTAGTTAATCTGAGTACTTACTTAAAGGTTAAAATAGTGATTATAATTTTTTATCACAAAATACCGTACATACTGATATTTTCAGTTTTTTTGCATTTTACAAAACAAATGAAGTTTTTTATATGCTTCAGTTATAGCTGTCAACACACATATTTTGAATATCTCGTCTAGAAAATAGAAGAAATGTTTCACTATATGAGTTCCACAGCCAATTACTTAGACCTTTGAAATCTTTTAAAATGTTAATGTCATCATTATTAGGCTACCAAAGTTCACAGCATGTAGGCTATACATTTTACTTGGTAAAAATTGTTGGAGTTTGAGCACATTTTTAATATTTTTTCCAGTAATATAGAGAAAAATCACTGAAAATGTGTAAACATAAATTAATGGTAAACATATAGATTGTCGATACACATAAAATATTTTAACTATGAGTAGTTACAATGCTTCCTGAAATTTATAGAAAACATTAAGGATAACTGCAATGTGTTAGAAATAGATTAGTCGCTGCCATATATAAATGCAACAATTATCAAATTATGGTGCCCACTGTGTGCTTACCTACTTGAATATGAGGTACAGTGAAAGAAATAATTGTCTTTCTGGATTTAGATTTATTCTTCAATTAGGGAGATAAACTAAGCATGAAAGATTTCATATAGAAGACATTATGAAGCAGTATATAGCTGATTATATAGACTGTGCTGTAGCAGTGACTATGTTTTCTCTAAGGATGGTTCTGAGGACCAGTCAGCACAGTTGCTGATTTCACTGTAGTAGTTCCTCTGTTGTTGAGAATACCTGCCTTTATTGTCCAGTTTTCCTCTTTACTCTTCATAATCCTCTTTATTTCGTTGTCATGATTTTTGTCTAATCTTTGTTTTTGAACTTTTGGTTGCCAAACTGTTTCATAACACAGCTTCTAACAGACTCTAAACCATAAGTTGTAAGCAGAATGCAGAAACAAAGGAATGAAGAAGTTTTATAGCTTTCTTCCCCAGCTGTCAAGAGTAATCTCTGAATCTGTTTGTTCTTACCACAAGCCTTTCACACTTATTTGTGTGTTACTTCTTACATAAAAATTCAAATATAAAGAAAGCTACTGTTTCACATTCTGAGGTGGTCTAGTTAAGATGTTAAGAGAAATACCTGAGCTTGAATAATGCAGCTTAGAAATAACACCCTAATCATTGGTCCTGATTATCTAAACATCGTGTGTTTTCTTGAGCTTTCTTACTATTAATTCATCTTTTGAGAATTCGAATAGCAATTATTAGTATTTAGCTACATTTTCTCACTACGGATTTCTTAATTTAGCATTCATTTCACTGATCTTGCCTTTATAAAACAATTTATTACCCACTATGAAGATAG
>PVLC010028749.1:0-20775 GCA_004027655.1 Graphiurus murinus
AAAAAAAAAAAAAAAAAGAATAAAAAATAGGATTGGGGGTAGAATGTAGAATGTCCCTGGGTTCCATCCTCAGTACCCCCCCCCCACAAAAAAAAAAAAGGAGAATGAATGCATTGACATTTTGCATAATTAACAATTATTAAAAATAGGGCTGGAGGGACTGGAGATATCAGGTGTAGCAACACATGCCTGTAATCCTAGTACTTGTAAGACTGAGACAGAAGAATCACAGGTTTGAGGCCAACCCATGGCAACCATGGTAACTTAGTGAGACCCTGTTTCAAATTAAAAAATAAAAAGTCCTGGGGATGTAGCTCATGGGTAGAATATGTATGTAACATGCATGAATCTTTGGGTTCAAGCCCCAGCACCAAAATAAATCTATATGTGTATATATAAGACATTATATATGTTGTGTATACATATATAAAATATATCCATGTATCCATGTGTGCATACATATACACACATATACAAACATACACTACAAACCAAAGTAACTTATTCTTACTCCTGGAAAATACAGTTGATACTAAGGTATTGTGACCAAAAAAAAAAAAAAATCATGCCAGGCATGGTGGCGCACGCTTGTAATCCCAGCATTCGGGAGGCTGAGACCGGAGGATCCGGGTTCGCGGCCAGCCTCAGCTACTTGATGAGTCCCTCTGCAACTTAGCAAGACCCTGTTTCAAAATAAAGAATAAAAATTAGGCCTGGGGGTGTAGTTCAGAGGTAGAATATCCTGGGTTCAATCCCCAATGCCACAAAGAAAAAAAATCACCTATTATTACTTCCCTCTTCCCTAATAATGACATTAAGCATTTTGGTAGTAATCCTTCTGGCTTATTTCCTGTAAATGGCTAGTTAGAGTGATTGAGATAGGAAGATACTTCGTTTTTTAACCCAATTTTAGAAATGTGTGGGTGCTTCTCCTTCAGCACACCAGGACTGCCTTTCCATGCCAGTAAACAAAGGCCCCGTCCTCTGTGGTGGCGTGGGAGGGTTGCACTGCGCATGTGCAGGCCCGCTTTCCTCGGCCAGCCATGCGGCCTCCCCCAGAGCTAGGGCTCTTTCCCGTTCTCAGTCTTCTGTTTTCGCACTGGGCTGACACCATGTTGTTGGCTATGGGGTTCCTCAGCAAGACTGGGGCAGGTGAGAATTCTCAAGGTTTCTTCCAGACTGCACCTGAACCCTGGACACTGTCTCCTCACTGCAGCTGCCTCCCTCAGAGTTGGAGTAAGAGTCGAAGTCCTGTGGCTGCAGCGAGGCTCAAGGCTGGAGCAGCGTTGCTCCCGGTACCATCAGGAAAGAGCGAGGGAGCCAGGGAGGGAAGGAAGCCAGTTGTGTTCATTTTATTTTATTTGTTTAGTTACTTATTTTTTGTTTTTTTTGTTTTGTGTGTGTGTGTGTGTGGTACTGGGGATTGAACCCATGGGCATTCTGCCTCTGAGCTACACCCTATTTTATTTTTTGTTTTAAAAAAGGGTCTAAGTTGCTGAGGCTGATTGCAAACCCTCAATCCTCCTGTCTCAGTCTCCCAAGTACTGGGATTACAAGCGTGTGCCACCACACCTGGTTTCTTCATTTTAGAGGAATCATTTTTAACCTATCATGCCTTGAATCATCTGGGGCCGCTTCTTCTGTTTCTACAACACAGATGGCCTCTTGGCCCTGCCCCTCTCCCACGGGTAGTGGTGGTAGGGGCTGAGTGTATATGTTGAAGGGGCCGCTGGGTGACTCCAGGGACGCAGGCCTGGAACAGGCCTCAGAAAGTAGCCAGGTGGAGCACTTGGGACTTGCTCGCCATGGCACCCAGGGCCAGGCCAGAAATGTTGCCTGAGAACCTGCTATGCTCTTGTAAGCCGATAGCAAGAGGTGGTGCCCATCTTAGACCACACTGGCCTGCTGGGGGGCCCAGGCTGGTCACTTCACCATGACCACGGTGAGCAGGGTTGTGTTGCCTGATCAAGGATCACCGTGAGGTTCCAGCAGGCCCAGAGGCGGGCGCAGGGCCTGCTGCCAAGTACAGGTAAGAGCCGGTTCTCCCACTTCACAGAGGAGTCAAAAGCAGGCTGAGCCTTTTGTGGACATGTCTACTAGGTTACGAGGACCTTCCACCCTTCTTTGATGTCTTTTGCTTCTTTCTAAGTAATAACCACAGTGAACAGTCCTTGGGCATTTATGTGTGCCAGGCACTGAAGTAAGTGAGGTCTCTTAAAATTCTCCAGCCTTCCCTGGCGTTGGTGATGCTACTCGTGCCCATTTTATGAATATGGAAATTCAGGTTCAGAGGCCTGGTGGCTCATCTCGAGGAAGCAGAGGCGGCTTGGGCCACCCACATATCAGAGAAACAAAAGATTGAGGCCCAGGTGTCTCTGAACTCTCAAGCCCACTACGCTTCCACTGCAGAGCTCTGCGGTGGTGGGGCTCTCCACACATCTCGGGCTTGGCCGTCAGGCATACCATTCATACGTTTGACCCTATTTACTGAACACTTCACGGGTGCCCTCAGGTTTCCTAACACAGGCACACCCAGCTCCGTTTCACATTTGCCTGAGGCGCAGGAAGTGATTGGTAGAGGCGAACTGGTCAGACTCGCTGGGCCTCAGCAGCGTTACAGAGGCAAGTCGTTCGGGCTCCTCTGTGTCACTGGGGAATCCTCACCTTTCCCTCGGGCCCAGGCACCATTCATGTTCACTCTTTGTTTTTCTGTTTGTTTTGTTTGGGTACTGGGGATTGAGCCCAGGGGCATTCCACCCCTGAACTCCAACTCCAGCCCTTCTTACTTTTTATATTTTGTTTTTTGGTTTTTTTGTTTGTTTGTTTTTTGTTTTTGCGGTACTGGGGATTGAACTCAGAGGCATTCTACCTCCGAGCTACACCCCCAGCCCTATTTTTTATTCTTTATTTTGAAACCGAGTCTCACTAAGTTGCAGAGTGCCTCACTAGGTAGCTGAGGCTAGCCGAGAACCCGGATCCTCCGGTCTCAGCCTCCCGAATGCTGGGATTACAAGCGTGCGCCACCACGCCCGGCTTACTTTTTATATTTTGAAACTGGTTCTTACTGAGCTGCTGCGGCTAGCCTCAAATCTGCCATCCTCCCATCTCAGCCTCCCAAGTGCAGGGATTACAGGCCTGTTCCACTGCACCTGGCTTATATTCACTGTTTTATTTGAGTTTCTATTTTCCCTAATTCTCTTTTGGGAGAGGGAAATATCTGGGGAATAATAATACTACCTTTGATTTTGGTGGTGTGCAATGGAGGTGAAACCCAAGCCTTTGAGTGACTAAGCTAGCACTCATGTTCCATGCACATGCACAATTAAACTACTAATTAAGCAGTTACTGTGTACTAGGAACTGTGCAAAGTACTTTATATACCTCACTTCACTTTATCTTCACAACAACCCTGCAAAGAGGAACCGTTGTCATCCCTATTTTACTAAGGAGGGAAACAGGCTCGGAGAGGGTAAGTCACATGTGTTCAAGGCCACACAGCCAGGGAGTGGCACAGTGAGGATTCCCCAAGTCTGCTTGCTTCTCAAGGTCAATGTCAGCATGAGCAGATCGACGCAGCTGTGGTGCCTGGACCACAACTAGATCATCTCACCTTCATTCTGATTGCAGTGACTGCTTTGTGTTTTTGTTTGTTTTTTTTTTAATTTTATTTTGTTTGTGGTACTAGGGATCGAACCCAGGAACATTCTACCTCCAAGCTTCATCCCCAGCCCTTTTTATTTTATTTTGTGGTACTGGGTATCAAACCCAGAGGATTCTATCTCTTAGCTATATTCCCCATCCCAATTTTATTTTTTGTTTTTAAACAAGGTCTAACTAGGTTGCTGAGAGTCTGACTACCTGATGAGGCTGTCCTCGAACTTGCAATCTTCTCTCTCAACCTCCCAAGTACTGGAATTACAAGCACGTGTCATGTGTCACCATGTTGGGCTTTTTTTTTTTTTTTTTCAGGATCTCAGTTGCTGACAGCCTCCCTAAGTTACTGAGACTGGTCTCAAACCTGTGATCCTCCTGTCTCAGTCTCCTAAGTATTGGGATTATAGGTGTGCGCCACCATGCCTGGCATCTTCTTTGTATTCTGTGGTTCATGAAAGCATAGTGGACTTCTCACCCACCGTGTTTGCTGTTTGCCCGTGTGACAGAGCAAGGCGACATCACAGCTCCCACCCCAGAGCAAATGGAGAAGCTGAAGGAGGTGGCAGGTGTCTCCAAGAACTATGCCGTCACCGAGTGCCTGGCCGTGCTGGCCTTCCTGTACTTGTACCTGGCCATCTGTCGGAAGCGAAGGTTCGTGCATGAGTGTGAGCATAGTCTGGGAGAGTCCTGCTTCAGCCTCCCACAGGAAGCAGGAGGATTTTCAGCCGCACTGGAGAGTGCATGCGCCTCCTCCTAGGTGTCTGGTAACAGCAGCCGTCAGCTGTCCTGTGTGCCCAGCACCCTGCCAGCTACCATGGTATAGATGGCATGCTTGTGACATTCACCACAGCCGAGGAGAGCAGCGCTCTCTCCCTTCACGCCTGGGGAGGGGAGATGGAGAAAGTCATGTAGGGCCTTCTCTGGTCAGAAAGAAAAGACCTGGGAAGCCAATCCGGTGGCTTTGACACTCATGTGCTTAATGCCATCTCCCTGCTCTGCCCTCTCGGGTCCAGCAGAGGTAAAGCCAGATTCCAGCCTCCGATCACACGTGGCCTCTCCCGAGGCGTGGCTGCACGCCGGCCAGCACAGTGGAGCCAGCGTCCCCTTCACCTGTGCTGTAACTGCCGAGGCAGTGTCGCCGGGCACAAGAGTGTGCGCTCTGAGTTCACACCCCAGAGACGCCGCTTGCTCCTGGTTTCAGGCATCTGCCTTCTCTGAGCCTCAGCTGCCTCATCTGTAAATGGCTGTGTCAGTGTGTGAGGTTTATCTAAGGGAGCCGGGCGTGATGATGCACACCTGTGATCCCAGTACATGGGAAGCTGAAACAGGAGGGTGTGGTGGCGCACGCTTGTAATCCCAGCATTCGGGAGGCTGAGACCGGAGGATCCGGGTTTGCGGCCAGCCTCAGCTACCTAGTGAGGCACTCCGCAACTTAGACCTGGTTTCAAAATAAAGAATAAAAAATAGGGCTGGGGGTATAGCTCGGAGGTAGAATGCTCCTGAGTTCAATCCCTAGTACCGCAAAAAAAAAAAAAAAAGAAAAAAATAGGGCTAGGGGTGTATCTCAGACGTAGAATGCCCCTGGGTTCAATCCCTGGTACCAAAAAATAAAATTTATCTACAGTGTTTGGGGCAAAGCCTGGCACTCAGCTTAATAGATGTTAACTGTTATTATCATTTTCCATAGGAGACAATAAGGGAGATTAAAAATCTACGTAAAGCGGGCCTAACCCATGACTGGCACACAGCAGGCGTGTTGTACTTTTTGTGCAGGGCATCAAGGGCAGCCGTCGCTGCAGCAGCAACCGACCTGGCTCAGCGGCCAGACGCTGATGAGGATACATTTGTGTGCATGCATACTTTGAAAAGGCGCATTCAGAATTCTAATTTTGTTTCTTTTCTTTTCTTTTTTTTTTTTTTTTTTTTTTTTGGTATTGGAGGATGAACATAGGGTCGTTCCACTGCTGAGCTACACCCCATCCCTATTTTTTATTTTGAAACAGGGTCTAAGTTGCTGAGGGACCTTGCTAAATTGTTGAGGCTGGTCCTGAACCTGCGGTCCTCCTATCTCAGCCTCCCAAGTACTGGGATTACAGGAGTGCACCACCATGCCCAGCTAGTATTTTAATTTTTCTATTCAGAAATGGGGGCATGGTGGCATATGCCTATAATTCCAGTACTTGGGAGGCTGAGACAGGAGGATCACAGGTTCGAGGCCAGCCTTAGCAATTTAGTGAGGCCCTTTTCAAAATGGAAATGAAATAGGATTCGGGGTGTAATTCAGAGGTAGAATGCCTCTGGGTTTAACCTGCACCCTGCTGTGTTCCAGGGCCCTGCCAAGCCTGGACATTGTGGTGTGGTCAGAGCTGCCCACTGGAGCGGGCTTGGGCTCCAGTGCTGCCTACTCTGTGTGTCTGTCTGCTGCCCTCCTGACCGCATGCGAGGAGATCCCAAGCCCGCTGAAGGACGGGGCTCGAGTCAGCAGGTAACCCTGGGCCTTGCGCTGGCACGCGTCCTTTCTGTGTGCCAGGATCCACACATGGAGTCTCTCTGGGCCTTGTTGCCACCCTGCGAGGCGAGAGGTGTCAAGGTGGCCATCGTACAGGTGAGGAAGCTAAGGCCCAGAGGCCAGTGGCTGCCCCAGGCCACAGTATGCACGGCAGGGTGGGATTTGACCCCAGGCTCTGCACTCCTCAGTCCTGTGCTAAACTGTTTCTGGGCCCCACCCCCCACCCCTTTTGTGGCTCTTTGTGGCTCAAGGGCTCATGGCATGTGGTAGAAAGAACTCGAGGCTGGTTGTAGATGGCAGCCAGTTAGGTGAGCCCTCCCACTCCTGCACTGATTCTCCATGGGACCTGAGCCTGGTCACTGCACCCCGGGCACTCCCTGTCCTCCCCTCTGTGGTAACGGGAATGCTGGGGGCTTCCTGGGAGATCCCACCAGACAGTGTGCTAAGAACTCAGCAGAAGGAAGCATGTCTATTAGAGCAGATGTGTCTCCTTTGGGTCCCCGACCTCATCCCCCCGGAGGAGGGTCCCCTCTGCGCCCTTCCTGATGGAGCAGACCTTTGCTGGCATTTGCAGATGCTCCTTAAGGAGCAGAGGCCATGCCGCTTGCCCTGGGCCTGGTGCGTGGTGTACCTTACCTCCCAAGCCACGCCCCACACTTGCAGGCCCCCAGAGGCCTCAGAGCAGCAAGAGCCTAGGAACACGCACTTTTCTTCTCTAGCTTGAAAATGTGGCTCTCTGCTTCCCCTGGTCCTGCTGAGTGCCTGTTAGTCCTGTCACGTCCGCTCCTTCCTTTCCTGGGTGCCAGGGTGAGATGCAGCTGGATGAAGCCTGAGCCCCAAGGTCGCTTTGGTCACCACAGGCCACAGTGGCTTGTCAGTTCCCCAGGGTCGCTCTGCGTGGTGTGCAGCGGCAGTCAGCGAGCACGCCCGCCTGTGGGGAACGGCAGGCCACTGCTTGCCGGGGTCGGTAGATTTGCCTATTAACTTGCCGTGCAGCTTCGGGCACCCCTTCTCTCTCCAGCTCCATCTCCTCCTCTGGAAATTAGCGGCTGGGCCTGGTGTTTGGGGCTCTTCTGGCCTTACACTTGGTGATCCACAGCTGCTCATGGGTGCTCGCTGTTATGCCTTTCAGTCCCTAGACAGAGTCAGCTCTGGTCCAGGGTCAAGCATCTCCCAGGCTGGTCCCTCCAGCTTCAGAGCTCTCCCTGGCACCTGCCTGGCTGCCTCCCACTCCTCCCCAGCCTTTGTACTTACCTGCAGTGTAACTCATCTGTTTGTACCTAAACATTACTTACTGACCTCCGCTCTCACCATCACGCCAGGCTCCAGGAGGGCAGGAGCCATGTGTGTTGCTCCTTGCTGTGAACTTAGTCACAGGCATATAACAATTGCTCAATAAAAACTGAAGGATGAGTAAGTGAATCTCATTAGCACTATGAAGTTTTAAGCAATTTCAGAAGCCAGAAGTGGTGGCGCACGCCTGTAATCCTAGTACTTGGGAGGCTGAGACAGGAGGATCACAGGTTTGAGGCCAGCCTCAGTAATTTAGCAAGACCCTTAGCAACTTAGCAAGGCACTATTTCAAAATAAAAAGGGTTAAGGGTTTAGCTTGGAGGTAGAATGCCACTTGGGTTCAATCCCCAAGTCAGCACACGTGGTTCTGAGGTAACAGTGAGTGATTTGGGGTGCCATTTGACACGTCTGAGCCTCAGTTTCCCCTTCTGTAGGAAGGAATAATGATGATATCTTCCCTGTAGGGTTATTGTGAGGATAACAGGAGCTGGTCCATTTGAGAGAATGATTGCGTAGTCTATTCAACAGTATTAACTGGCATTAACTCGTGGTTAGTCACAGCCCTTACTACTGTGTAAGTGGAAGTTCCAGGAAAGACTAAGAGACATGCCCAAGGCTCCACAGCAAATAAGTGATCAAACAAACAAACAAACTCAGGCCTTTGCACATGCTAGGCAAGCACGTTACCGCTGGGCCACACCCCCAGCCCTTGAACAGGGCTCTGAGTGCACCCAGGAGCTGTGATCCCTGGCGGCCTGTTTTGGGGGAGCACAGACTGTCTCCTGGGCACCATTCCCCGACGCGTGCATTCTTCCCATGGCGGCGTACTCTGTGGGAAGACACTGCCATCCCTGTGACCTCACGGATGAGAGAAGTGGGGTGAGGGAAGCCTCTGTTGAGGAACACCTGGGGACAGGCATCAGGATGGGGTGCAGGTCGCCTCACTGCGTAATCCATAACTCTGCCATCGAGCCGTGTCCTCTGCTCTGCTGCCCGAGGGGAGGAAAGCCACAGAAAGGAAGCGGAGCTGCTTGTTTTGCCTGGTTCCACCTGTGCCGTGGGTCTGCTCAGCGAACCTGGGAGCAGGCCCACACCTGCTCCATGACAGGGTCCTTGTACTTTGGAGCGATTCGGAGGTGGCTGGCACCAACCTGGCCCTTCAGGGGCCTCCCGGACACGTGAAATTTAACAGCGATGGTGTGTTAGGCTTGCAGGACCTCGGGAAGCAGTCCTGCCTCCGCACGCTCTTACTAAAGGCAGAGGCCCCGAGAGGCGAGGATGGCCACTTACCGCACTTCACTTGCCTCCAAGGAGGGAGGGTGGAGTTCACTGAACAGTCGAGGCAAGCGGGGCACTCACTCGGCTAGTGAGGCACAGTAGGACGCCGAGCCGGGCCTTCCCTGCTGCACCAGCAGGCTTCAGAGGGAGGGGAAGGAAGGTCTGCACGTTTTGCTCTTCTCTCTGAGTCCATGGGCCAAGCCCCTGTGCCTCCTACACCGGCCACAGCTCCTGCTGTCTGCTGCCCGCAGCCACCACAGAGTAAGAAATATCTCTGTGTCTGCAGGTGGCCCAAGGAAGATTTGGAATTAATTAACAAGTGGGCGTTCCAGGGGGAGAGAGTGATCCACGGGAACCCCTCCGGAGTGGACAATGCCGTCAGCACGTGGGGTAGGTGCTGCCTTGGGTTCCTTTTCTTCCCTTTCATTATTTTTAGGTCTTCCTACGTATCTAGGTATCGTGGCTCTGCTGGCTTGGGACAATAGAATCCACGGAGTCCTGTCTTGGGGGTAGTGGGAGAAAATTTAGGGCTCTACTTGTACCCCCAAATCCCTGGGGCAGGTCTGGGGTACACAGCCTCAGGGAGGGGAGACAGACTCTAGGGGAGCCTGCGCGTTCCGCTGTGAGCCATTGCCGTGGAGTTTGCAGACTACACGGCGGCCTCCCCTGTGCGGGGAACGCTGCTCATCACCACGCCCGGACGCCGAGGCTGCAGGGCCTGACGGGAGAGGAGGGACCTGAGCGCCCAGGCCCTGGAGCTGGCCTCCTGGCGTTGCGGAGTGCATTGTCGTCCTCCTGCCCTGCTTGGTTGGAGCAGACATGATTAGCTCTGTTCAGCCTGTTCCCAGCGGGGACAGTGACACACGCCCACCCCGCCGAAACACGGCTTTTCCTACAGCTCTGACCTCCTTTCTCTTTAGGAGGAGCACTCCGATACCAGCAAGGAAAGATTTCCTCCTTAAAGAGGTAATTCTGGGACAAGCAGTGCATTCCAGCATGGTGGCATCCACATGGAGGGAGGGTGCTTGCTTGTGAAGTCATGTGAGGGTCAGGTCCCTGGGTTTCCAGCCTCTGGTTTGGCCCTCAGTCTCCTGACCGCTGGAAGGCTCCAGGTGCAGTGAGGAAGGCCGGGCAGTTGTCTCTGCTCTTCCTCTTTGGCTTCTAAGTTGCTGGAGATTGGAGGGAAAGTTACGCGCGCTGACCTACCCACCTTCCAGAAACAGCAGGACGACCCCATGGCTGCTCGTTCGTCTGTTCACTCACCCGTCTGCTCCTTTAAGTAAACAAGAATTGGTATCTTCCTGTGCTCCTGATGACGCGTCCTGGGGTCTGGGAAAGCAGAGGTGAATCTTGGACAGTTTCTGAGAGCTTTCAGTCTGGACGGACAGACAGACACATGAAAGCCACTCTAAGACAATGTGAGGTTGGCATGATGCAGACATGTAAGGCAAGACTGGATCTCGAGTGTGAGCTTAGAGCCAGGGGACAGGTGGCAACTCTCGGCAGGTTTCGTGTCTCTTCAGCCGCCCTCTGCACTACCTGGAATTGCAAACGTGCACAGAGCCCTCAATGCGCTGTGTTCCGTTCACACCCACAGTGGAAGCGGCTGGTGCCACGAGCTAGGTGGCAGGCGGGTGCTGGGGCCTTTTTGGCTGTTCCAAGCTAGGTGGTAGTGTTTGTCGCAGGGTGGCTCGCCGCCTCGGTGGCCCTCCTGTGTCTCGGGAGGGGGATCCCGGAGCTCTCTCTTGCCTTCTACGCTCAGGGCAGTCTTCTTCCCAGATGCGCAGCAGGTCCTGGCCTGCCACCCTGGCCAGCTGGGTCACTCCCTTAGTGGCTCAGCAATCTGAAGTGCCAGGGCTATGCACCTGCACCGGGGGGCTTGCTGTCCCCACTGTGGGAATCCGGATCTGAGCCTGCCTCTCACATCAGGACTCGGAGCGCTGTAGCATTTGGGGCTATGTTGTTCTCTGTGGCGAGCCTGTCCTGTGTGTTGTAGAGTGTCTAGCAGCGGCCCTGGCCTCTACTCAGCTGTGACCATCAAAAATGTGTCCAGATGTTGCCCAGTGTCCCTTGGAGCTGGGGAAGGGTGCGGAGCTCCTCTTCCTGCAGCGACCCCGGCCAGCTGGCCTCGCCAGACGGGGACAGAGGGATCCTCGAGAGCAGGGACAGGGAAAGGACTGAGCGGAGGACTCAGGCGTCCCGGCCTGGGCCACCCTTGGGAGTGGAGGCTGTCACAGTCGGTGAAGGCAGCCAAAGGGTTCTAAGGTTACCGTAGGTAGTAGCAAGGATGCCACAGATCCAGCTGCAGATGTAGCTTCTGTAGGCGGTGGTGCCAGGCAGGCCCTGCAGATGGAAAAGCAGCTCAGAGCCGGGCGTGGTGGCGCACACCTGTAATCCCAGTACTTGGGAGGCTAAGACAGGAGGATCGCAGTTTTGAGGACAGCCTTAGCAACTTAGTATTCTGCTTCAAAATAAAAAAGTCGGGGGCCGGGCGTGGTGGCACACGCTTGTAATCCTAGCATTCGGGAGGCTGAGACCAGAGGATCCGGGTTCACGGCCAGCCTCAGCTACCTAGTGAGGCACTCCGCAACTTAGTGAGACCCAGTTTCAAAATAAAGTAAAAAATAGGGCTGGGGGTATAGCTTGGAGGTAGAATGCCCCTGAGTTCAATCCCCAGTACCGCAAAAAAAATAAAAAAGGCTGGGGGTATAGCTCAGAGGTAGAATGCTCTGGGTTCAATCCCCAGTATCAAAAGGCAGCTGGGCATGAACGTTCTTGGAGCCAGCCATGTAAGCAGTGCTGGATGCGGTAAGCAGAGGCTCAGGGTTTGTAGGCCTGGGTTGAGCCTGGCTCCACCCCCTGCTGGGTGGGTGCCCTCGTGTAGTCACTTCTCCCGAGGCCTTCATGTCCTCATTTATGTAACAGGAGCAGTATCATAGTGTGCTTAGCCATCTGTTGACCAAGTTGATTCATCCATTTCACAAAAACTATTGAGCACCTGTTGTGTGCCGGGCACAGGGGCCTCAGCAGAGAACCAAACAGCTCTGCCTTCATGGGACTCACACTTTGGTGGGGAGACAGCCAACGTGTAAGATGCTCTGAAGAGCTCATCGGACGTCACAAGTACTTTCAGTAAACAAAGCAGGCAAGAGTGCTGGAGAGTGAAGCAGGAGCTGATTGGTGGCTCGGGGCCTCTGGGGTGGTGATGCTAGAGCCGAGACCTGAATGAAATAAAAGAGGAGTTGGGCACAGTGGTGCATGCCTGCAATCCCAGCTACTTTGAGAGGCTGAGACAGGAGGATCAGAAGCTGGAGGCCATCCTCAGCAACTTTAGAAACCCTGTTTCAAAAGAAAACAAAAAGGACTAGGCATGTAACCCAGTGGTAGAGCACCCCTGGTTTCCATCCATCCCCAGTACAAAACAAAGAAAAAAATCAGTAAGTCACACAGCCATAGGGGAAGCAGGTCCCTAGCAGAAACCAAGACCCTGAGGCTGCTGCGGCCTGGTGTGTGGAGCAGTGGCCAAGAGGCTGGCCGTGGTGTGGAGTGTTGGGAGGCTGGGCAGGGGTAGGCCTGGATCACAGACACGCTGGCGGTGCAGATCCCTGAGTGGTGGTTGCTGGGTGGGGAATGCTTGGTTTTTTGGGGCCGGCAGCAGGAGTGTTTGTGGGGCTTGTCTGCGAGGATGAGGACCCACCTTTGCTGCCTGCTGCAGGGCACCACGGTGAACAGATGGTGGGTGCTCGGAGAAGCTGGGAGGCCAGACTCCGCATTAATCCCACAGACGGCTTAAAGAGGAGCCCTTTCCCCCAATCCACCCATAGTGCTTCTCATAAAGAAAAAAGAATGCATTGTTTGTGAAGTGGGTCAAGATGTGACCACCTGGAATGCTGCCCTTTTGAACAACGGCTTGTCTTTAAAGAGAGGAGAAAAGCCAAATAGAATGTTCATCTTTTATAAAGTTAAAAAAAGAGAGCGCACAAGTAAGCCTCCAAGGCTGAGAATCGATATTCATTTCATGGGCTTCTGGGCGGTGAGATAAAACAGGTTTCTGGCAGCCTTTTCCAGCCCTGCTGGATTTTACAATCTTGAACCGTGAAGAGAGCGAGAATAAAGGTGTCAAGGGGTCTGTGTGCCTCCAGCTGTCTTGGGCCGGAGTGCATCCAAATTCTCCGGCCTCGGCCGCAGCTCTCTAAAAGGCAGGTTGGATGACAAAAAAAGGATGTCTCCTGTTCCCAAAGACAGCTCAGCACAAAGATCATTGGAATTGTGGCTTTAGAAAGGATTGCACACCCCCTCGGGGAGGGTCATGCTGCAGCTGGTTTGTTGCAGCCTCCCTTCCCCAGGGCTCCCTGTAACCACATCTGGTTTTGTGCCTGGGCCACCGGTCTGGGCACCATCGAGGTAGGGCAGGAAAGGGCTCCAGGCAGTATTGCTTCCGCTTGCTTTCCTGCACCGACCGCGTCCATGAATAATGCTACAGACAGAGCAATTCTTAATCGAAAAGTCTGAAATCCACAGTGATGCTCAAAAAGGTTTGGATTTCACAGTAGTTCAGGTTTCAGATTTTCTGATTCGGACACTTGGCCAGTACAGTTTGTGCACAGATCTCCAAATCCAAAACACTGTGAGATCTGAAGCACCTCTGGTCCCCCAAGCACTTGGGAGAAGGGGCCCTCAACTATACCTGTCCTGGCTGCTCTGGGCGGTGCCCCCGGCCCAACTTCATGTGACCCACCAGAGGTCCTGTTGCCGCTGCTTTCTGATCTCCCAAGAGGCCCCAGGACTGAGCCTCAGCCCTGCTCGCTGCACCCTTTGCCTCTTCGAACTTCTGCCTCAACGAGCCACCACGCCACCCTGCCTGCTGGGTGTACCTGCCCTCCCGCCTGGCCCTGGGAGGCTCTCAGCTTACACGTCATGCCAGGGGAAGCTTGGAGGACCTTCTCCCTTCTCTGTCCCTGGTCCCTGGGTTCCCTCGGGTGTCTACCACACAGGGGGTGCCCAGGTGAAGTTGAATGAATGAATGAATGAATGAATGAATGGCCAAAGGAGAGCATCCGCCTCCCCAGGGGCTGAGGTGGGGGGCAGCAGTGGCCACAACAGGAGCTGTATGCCCCTGCATCTGACGCCACCTCCCTGGGCCTCCGTCTCCTCCTGTGTATCAGGGTGGGGTGGGTCCCAGGTTGCTCCCTGTCCTGCTCCAGTCCCCCATCTGCCTCCTCTTCACCCTGCAGGCTCCCAGCTCTCCAGATCCTGCTGACCAACACCAAAGTCCCACGAAGCACCAAAGCCCTCGTGGCCGGTGTCAAGAACAGGCTCATGAAGGTGCTTTTCGTTCCCCTCCCGGGTGGGTGCAAAGAGGACAGAACACGGTCACATCTGAATTTCTGAGCTCTCCCTCAGGCTGATGGACTGTGGGGGGTGCTGGGGGCAGGGAGACTCAGGGAGTTTGGGCAGAAAAGAAAGTGCTGTTCATTCTTACACCTCGGCCTTCTGGAAGGCTGAGCGGGGGTTCCTGAAACGCCAGTGATGGGGCTCACTAGTCACAGGCTTTGCGGTGGGGTCCCCTTGATTCCAAGGGCTGCGGTCGGGGATGGGTGTGGGTGGGGGGGTCCCCCTCCGCCCTCTGTGGCTGGGCTGGCTGTGCACTGCCCACCCCTGCCCCTGGACCTCACAAACCTGCCTCCATTCCCCGCAGTTCCCAGAGATCGTGACCCCGCTCCTGACCTCGATCGATGCCATATCCTTGGAGTGTGAGCGCACGCTGGGAGAGATGGCGTTGGCCCCGGCCCTGGAGCACTACCTCGTGCTGGAAGTAAGAGCCGTCCACAGCGACCCTCACTCACTCCACACTGCTGACCGTCTGCCAGCTCAGCCTCCCAGAAGCTGAGAGGCCCTTCCCCTCTGGCTGGCTCAGTCCGCCTTCCCAGCCAGGGCCCAGCTTGCATGTGCGCCTGGGAGCAAGGGTGTAATTCTAAAGCCTCCCGGAGTCACGGATGAGAGGAGTGCAGGGTGGGCTCGGGCAGGGTCTGGCCTGGAGGCCCCCGGCCGGGCGGGGAGTGGTGGCCTTCCAGTAAGTGCCTGGGATATTACTGCAGGGGTTCTCTGCGGGGCCAGGTCGGAGCTGCCCCCGCAGTCCTGCTGTCACTGCTAACCGTGCATAGTCCCTCAGTAACTGTTCATCACTTGTCTGCTGTGAGTCAGGCAGGTCCTTTTTTTTTTCCTGTGGTACTAGGGATGGAACTCAGGGGCCTTACTACCTTTGGGCCACACCCCCAACCCTATTTTATTTTTTATTTTGCTAAGTTGCTGAGAGCCTAAGTTGCTGAGGCTGGCTTTGAACCTGCAATCCTCCTGTCTCAGCCTCCTGTACTGGGATTACAGGCTTGGGCCACCACCACTATTTGCATAACACCACCATTTACGTGACCTCGCCCACTTCTATTTGTAGTGTGGCTCTTGAGACCCCTGCTTTGGATCTGAGGCAGCCTGTGTCTGAAGCCCAGTCCCCAGCTCTTGCTGTGTGGCCTCACTGGAACATCTTAGCAGGCTCTGAGGTCCTGTGGGTGACATACAGTGTGATGCCTGGTGCCACCAGCTTAGTGAGTCAAAGGGAGGCTGCCCAGATGCAGTCCGTCTGGCCCGGTGAATGTGGACTGACATTATGAAGCCATCTGCTTTCCCTGGGAGCATGGGAGGACCCCGCTTCCCCCAGCTACGGCAGCTGTGTGCAGCAGTGCCATGGAGGTACAAGAGTCATTCTAGAGAGCCGGGCAGTCTGTATCTCGCCACTGCCCCATCCCTAGCCCGTCCCCAACTCTGTCCTTCTTATGTTACCTGCTGCCGTCTTTGCCTGGCTGCCCTCCATCCCCTGTAGTGTACACAAGCTGCTCAGAGCCAGGCCTTCCCAGGTGATCTTCACATCAAACTGCCTGTGAAGCAGGTGTGTCGTCCCCGTGTTACAGACGTGAGCACTGAGGCCTGAAGAGGGGACTTCCTCCTGAATCGCCCACTAGCGAGTGGCTGGGCCAGTGGTGTCCCTCTGTATAACAGGTCTTTCGTGAGCACCTACTGTGCACTGGGCACAGGGCCCCGGGGCTCCCTGCTCCGGGCCCTCACTTCCCCAGTGTCTGCCTCCATTCCCACAGCCTTTGCCTTTGAGGCTCTCATTCCTTCCACATGGAGAGGAAGGAACACAGTCCCCGAGCAGGGAATTAATAATGATAGAGGACTGCCTAAAATATCCCCTGTCGAGTAGGGAGAATGCCACAGAGCAGCACGTTGATTATACATCGTGTATATTCTTGACTGTGGCAGCCGCTGGGATGTGCAGCTCAGCTCAGCTCCTGGACAGCTTTGCACTCGAACCAGCGAGCTGTTCCCCTGTGTCACAACTTGTCATCCGATCCCTGACAGATTTTGGATCAAAATGTGACAGGTGTCTGGAACCTGCCTCAGCGACGTGACACCTGGCACTCAGGCGCAGAGAGGCCTCCAGCAGCCTGCTCACATCCAGCCCGCCTGGCTGGCAAGAGGCATCTGGGGCTGCCACCCGGCCATCAGGCCTGTCCGCTCGTTTGTCAAGAGGGCCGGGGGCGTGAGCAGCCTGGGAGGGGTCGGCAGGGGCTCGGTGACTGGCAGCCCTCACTTGCAGCACGCGCCCTGGGGCCTGGAGCAGAGCCTCCGCCCTTGAGTCTCAGGCAGTGTGGGCGGAGGTGGAGGCGCAGGATGCTCTCGGGCAGGTAGACTGCAGTGTGCCAGGCAGAGCCCGCCTCCAGCGCTGACTCAGTGCCCAGGAGGCTGTGACCTTAGGGAAATCGTTTATTTTTCTGAGCCTCAGTTTCTCCCTTTGTAAAATAGGGATGATTGTACTGTACCTATAAAAGCACTAATAGCAGTCGACATTTGCAAAGCACTTGTTTCAAAACAGACATTGTGCAAAAATTTCTCCTTGTTTTATCCTATGGCAATGAGGCAGACAGATGATCTCACCAAGCATGATTCCCAAGGACGGGACCAAGGTAGGGCGGAGTGGAGACTCAGACCAGGCCCAGTCCTCCACTCCCCGCTCTGGCCTGTCTGGCACTCCTCCTAGAGCCCCGGCACCTAGCCCAGTGCCCAGCCTCTTGCACAGGGGTGGGAAATGCAGTGTAACTTTATTTCATCTGTGTACATCTTGCTGTGAGAAGAGGACAATTGAAGAAAACTAGACAAATATTTAGCTATTCCCTGCACTCATGACCTTGCTAGAAACATACCAGTTCTTATTCTGGACCTCAGTCCCTGAGGCAGCTGGAGGGTCTGGAGGGTGGCATATTATTTGAGCCTTTCACTTTTTCTTGCAAATGACAGAGCTACATCTCAACCAGACTTTAGCAGAAAAGCAATGTTATTCACTCCTCACTGAGGAAACCAGAGGGACTGGCTTCAGGCATAGCTTGATCCAGCAGTAGAAACTGGTTGGGAATCTTTCATGCAACCTCTGACCTTGTGGCAGGGCAGATAGTGTCAGCAGTCTGTATCTGAGGTTAACTAATTTTAGTAGCTCCAATGGCAGAGAAGACCCCAGGAGGGCCCTGGTTGGCCAGTCATGATTGCCACAGGCTTCTTGGCCGGGCCAAGATAAGTACTCGCCACCATGGTGCTAGGGCGAGCTCAACTCTAAGCCCACGAGAAGCCCTGCAGAAAGGAGGCTGCCTTACTGGTGGAGGGGCCGTGCCGGGTAGTCAAAGCCCTGTCCCACATCTGTGGCTGCCAGATGGACGTGGGGGGGGGGCACAGGGCAGGCAAGGGCTCCACGCAGGCAGGCTGCACGGAACATATGCCTCTCCTCCAGGAGCTCATGGACATGAACCAGCACCACCTGAATGCTCTTGGCGTGGGCCACGCCTCCCTGGACCAGCTTTGCCAGGTGACCGCGGCGCATGGGCTGCACAGCAAACTCACTGGCGCAGGCGGTGGCGGCTGTGGCATCACGCTGCTCAGGCCAGGTAAGGGGTGGGCCCAGAGAGTTCCCGAGAGGAGGCAGAGGCTGTGAACAAGTGTCGGCTCTGTTGTGCAGCTTTGGGCAAGTTAACCTGTCTGGGCTTCTGTTTCCTCTTCATTAAAACAAAAATAATAGAGTCTAGCCTACAAGATTGTTGCCCAGATTCAAGGGAAAATTGCATCTGGAGAGCCAGGTTCAGGACTGGCCGTGGTAGGGGTCCTGTTGTGGATGTTCCTGCCAGCTCTCCCAAGCTGGAGAAGTGACCAGGACGCGGTCACCCTCCCCGCAGCCAGCCCCCGCCCCCACTCGCACTCCTGACCTGACCAGAATGGGGATTGATTTTTATTTTTTATTTTTTTAGTACTGTGGATTGAACCCAGGGGCACTCTGTTACCTCCAAGCTACACATCGAGCCCTTTTTAGTTTTTATTTTGAGATAGAGTTCCACTAGGTTGCTGGGGATCTTGCTAAATTGCTGGCCTCAAAACCTGCAATCCTCCTGTCTCAGCCTCCTAAGAGGCTATAATCCTCCTAAGGATTGTAGGCATGCACCACCACGCCCAGCCCTTTTTATTTTTTAAGACAGTTTTGCTGAGTTGCCAAGGCTGGCCTTGAACCTGTGATCCTCCCACCTCAGCCTCCCAAGTACTATGGCAGCAGGGATGCAACACCTTGCCCAGCTAGGAATTGATCTTGCTACACAATGAAGAGCTTTCCTTACCACTGGTCTCTTGAGCAACAGCAAACATGAGTAATAAGCTTGCCAAGGCCTCCCACCCTGGTCCCAGCGCTGCAAAGGGCTACTAGTAGTGTTTGGCCAGCTGGCACGCCTCACTGGCCTGCAGGGTCCTCCCCCCCTCCTCCATTCTTCCTTTCTCTACACTTGGCATGAAGGCAGTGGCTGGGGCCTTCCCTCTCCCTCGGGGGATTCCCCAGCCTTGGGATAGCCACATCCTCATGTCAGCAGGCCCTGACCTTTGGTTCCTGGTTCAGGGCCAATGTCAATGGTGAGAGATGGCCCTTCTGGAGTGTGCCCAGCGTCCCCAGCACTGTGCCAGGCACTTCACCTGTGATTATCCCAGTGTAACCCCGGAACCCTGGAGGGGTGGGAGCATTCGCTCTATTCCCAGGTGAGGCTGAGGCTCAGAAGCCAGATGACCTGTCTGAAGCCACATGGCAAATATGCAGCGAGGCCAGGTCCACGTGACGCCAGAGCACGTGTGTTCAACCGGCTTTCCACGACCACTGAGGCAGGGCTCGGCCTCTTGATACGGGGGGCACAGCCGGCAGCTACAGCAGGAAGCCCTGGAGCGGTATTCACGTGCTCTAAGGCAGCCAACAGTTGATGGTTGTCCGTGGTGACCCCCTTCCCTCTGCAGATCTGGACCCGGAAGAGGTGGAGGCCACGAAGCAGGCCCTGACTGGCTGCGGGTTCGACTGCTGGGAAACCAGCATCGGTGGCCCTGGAGTCTCTGTGCATTCAGCCGCCTCCCTGGATGGCCCCGTCCGGCAGGCCTTAGGTGGCCTCTGAGACAAATCCACACGCTGCAGCCCCACAAAGAAGCACCTTTCCAGGTTATTCTGGAGGCTGGAGTTGGCCTCTGTGCTGGGCAGCAGCCTCCCATCTCTTGACAGTGACAGAGAGGCCTCCAGCTCCCCAGGATGTCCTTCCTGCTTGCCACACCTCTCCAGTCCCAGCGCAGTCAGGAGGTGCATCTCCTGCCAGCTGGGCAGAGGGGCCGGTGGCCAAGGAGACTTCAGGTTCCCAGCCTTCCCAGCTCAAAGGATCCATCTTCCCAGGCCCCGCCTTCCTCAAGCTCTCTGAAGCCTGCATTGGACGTGCACTCACTGGCTTCCACCTGTCCTGGAGGGCTGGCTCCTGCCCCTCCCATCACACCTTCCTGAGTTAGACTGTTTAGCACTGTGTGGCCTGCGTGCCTGTCCGGCCAGCTGGGCTCCCAGGGTCCAGGCGGTCATCTTTGCCTTCTGCCCAGGACCTGGGGTCGGCTGAGCAAAGGCTGATGTGTACTGTCTTCCGATCTCGGCTGGAGTTTACAGAAAAGATCGTAAAGGAGAATAAAAAGTTTACGTCAACAAAGCCGTGTCCAGAAAGATACCCGATATTCTCCCACCCAGCCAGACCTTCCCATCTGCTCTCTCTGTAGAGTTCTTTAGGAGTTAGGAATAGGGCTTTGGACCTCTCACGTGTCTCGGGATGCAGTGGGCCTTGCCAGGGGGCCCTATGGACAGGGATAGGGACACATCTGCCAGGATGTGGCTCTCAGTCTACTAGCATAGCTCTGGTTGCTCTTCCAGAAAGGGTGTGTGAGCTCCCACCAGCGCATGGAGTTCTGTAAGCCATGGAAAGGAAAGCCTGCAGTAGCTCCTGAAACATTTCTTTCAGAAATTAACTGGCCAGGTGGAGGATGTTCATAGCCCCACCCTGCCCCTTTTGAACTTACAGTGGCAATCAGCATGGCTCTTTCTGAATCAGCAGAATCTAAGGAACTCCATAGAGCCAGCATGCTGCCAACCAAAACCCTGAGCCACCGATCTGCAAGAGGCAGGTCAGACCAGGGGGCAGGGTGCTGGGGTGCGGTCACGGTGCTCCATGCGTGGCTGCCCTTGGCCACTAGGGGGCAGCTGGCACTTTCCCCAGCATCGTCAGGAGGTGCCTAAGAGCTAGGTTGTTGCTGGCCTGAGCGCAGAGGCTGAGTACCCTACGCTGAGCCCTTTTCAGGCCTGACCCCTCGAGGACACCACCAGGAACACGAGGGCAATAGGAAGGACACCTGGCCCAGCTTAACTTTTTTTTTTTTTTTTTTTTTTTTTTTTGCGGTACTGGGGATTGAACTCAGGGGCATTCTACCTCCGAGCTATACCCCCAGCCCTATTTTTTATTCTTTATTTTAAACCAAGTTTCACGAAGTTGCAGAGTGCCTCGGTAGGTAGCTGAGGCTGGCCGAGAGCCCGGATCCTCCGGTCTCAGTCTTCCGAATGCTGGGATTACAAGCGTGCGCCACCACGCCCGGCCCAGCTTAGCTTAACTTTTTTT
>PVLC010028750.1:0-20772 GCA_004027655.1 Graphiurus murinus
TTTACTCAGCCATAAAGAAGAATAAAATCATGTTCTTTGCAGGGAAATGGATGCAACTGGAAAACATTATGTTAAATGAGATTAGTCAGTCACAAAGAGTTAAGAAGCATATGTTCTCCCTAATATGTGGATGCTAGGGAGAAGATGGGGCATAGGAGGGTCTCCAGATGAAAAGGAGAGATCCTCGATAAGCAAAGAATTTGATTTAATTGTAGAGGATGCATGGGGCAGAGGGACACCCTAAAGCACATGATGTACCTACACAATCATATCAAGGTCACTCACTGAAGTGAACCTTAGGGGGAGGGAGGGGGAGGGAGTGGGGTGGGAATCGGGGAAGGGGTCAAATGAGAATTGTGTGCAAATATGTTGTTAACAATTTGTACTTAACAAAGATGTATGCTATATTGCACGAATTACTACAATAAAAAAATTAAAAAAAAATAAATAAATAAAAAGATCTCATTCAAATGGAAAGCATGATTCCCCAGGACTGTCAGTATCCTCATTTACTCAGTTATAGACATGACAAATATACTTGTACTCTTTGCTTCTCATTAAACTCTTACATCTTGTGAATTGTGTACTCATGGAGCATTGAAAATATTGTGTGCAAATGGATATATAGTACCTATCTCCTGTTCAATGATAAAATTATTAAGAATTTCAAAATGGTAAAAGCAGTTAAAAGAAGCATCACTTTCCTCTGAGCTTAGGACCCTGTGCAAGTACACAGGTTCACAAGCATGAAGTTGATTTCACCAGTGCACATTTCTTAGACTACATTTTGTAACTTTCCTCCTTAATGCTGACCTTGATGTCGCATGTTAACAATATCTTAAGATACATAAAAGGGATACACCATGGAACTTATTCTAACCCTTAAGTCCTTCAGAAATTGCCTTGCCCTTTAGAATCCCACGTGAAAAGTCCTCTTGGGCCCTTATACTTGTTTGGGATACCAGACATAAGTGATGTTGACTTACCAAAATGGCTTGTTTTGGCCAGATCTTTATAAACAGGATCGGAGTACATCTTCTGCTATAAAAATCACACTAACAACTGCCACTATGATTTGTCATCTTAAACAAATTAGCAGGGGAAATTGATAATTATATTAAGGGTTTAAATCTGGAGCATTTATCAGCAGTGCACAATTAGGTTGGTGTTGGCAACTCAGTGGGTTAAGGTGCAACATTGAGAGACACTGGAAATGCAAGACAGTCATGATAAGAATCATCAAAGGTTGAGTTTTCTATACTCAAGATTATGAAATCTCCAAATAATTCTTGGAGAGTCTATGTTGCCCTTTTTTTTTTTCCTTTACAAAACCCTGTTTATTAGGGTCTAGGGCTGTCTTCCAATATTTGGGGTATAGAGAAGATTCCTCTCCAAATAGTTCTCCAATGTGTTTGGCTCTGCATAACCCTATAAACAGTTTGCCTATGACCCTTACTTCACCCTGAAATCCTTTTGAGTGTGCTCCTTCTCCAGATTTCAGTGCCCAGAAATCTATCATCAGTGAACTTGACCCAAAGAAAAACATATGCATACTTCCTTATATATTCAAATGTTTCCTTTTGATAATTGCCCTACGGTTAAAAAAGTCTATTGGTCATACCAAAAGCTCTCTCCTGACACTTGATGGTACTGATCCCATAGCAGCTTAATCTCAGCCAACAAGTGCCAGTTTAGAGAAGTTTGCATCTTGTAAATGACCCTGACTCTGTTGATTGGCTTCAGGTGGGGAGAATTTACTGCCATAGTGAGCACTTCAGCCACTCTAAAGGACTCCTTTCTCACCAATGTCTCCAATAAATCTCCTTGCTCCCCCTTATATACTTTTCAACTAGATAGTAGATTAAGGGTTATGAGATAGTAGATCAAAGGTTTTATGATAACCTTTTAGCCATTCCTTCATAGATGGCCTGGATTTTTTTCTTTAGAGTTATCGACATTCTGTAGCCTTTGTTCATGTATTATATATATAATATATATGTGTATATATATATATATATATATATATATATATATCCACTGTTTTCTGTAAATAAATGCTTAATTTATGGAAGCAATTGTTATGCTATTAGATATTTCATACATGTCTTCAGCATATTTTTTAAAAACCTTTATGCTGCATCCCCTCATACACACACACTTATCTTTTTTTACTGATACTTTTACTATGTGTAAAGTTTTGGAAACATTTCATTACCTGTAGCCAATCTGGAAGAGATGTTTCTGTTAAAGCTTTTGCAAAGTATGTAAATATATTTCCAATTATGTTTGAAAAGGATTATAAATATGAACTCAAAAAATTATCCTAGGGAGGAAATTTCATAGCATTTAAAATGAACATATAGAGATGATAGACCCATTCACTATAATAATCTAGAACAGCTTTAATAAAATGTTGATTTGGTGTGATTTCAGCTGTTATTTGTACATTTGTCTGTATATTTGTAAGGATGTTAAAATGCAGGCTCACTGTTGTATATGTCTGTTATTCATGTATGAAGTAATGCAAGTGGACATTTTTAGCATTTGAATATTCCATTCGATTTATCATTTAATTTACTGGAACAGTCTGCAAAGACACTAATTGTATAACACCCAATTTATTTTATTGTTCAGCATTTGGAAGCTACTGAAGAAAAGTCATTTGGCAGTTCATTGAGGGAGACTGAAGTAAGCCTGGACAGTTATCAAACAGCTTTAGAAGAAGTACTCTCATGGCTTCTTTCTGCTGAAGACACATTGCAAGCACAAGGAGAGATTTCGAATGATGTAGAAGAAGTGAAAGAACAATTTCATACTCATGAGGTAAACAGAACATAGATTTATGAAACCAAGCACATGATTTATAATGGCAAGTCCTCCTTTGTTTCTCAACTACTTTATAAGATCATTGTATTTTGGAAAGTTATCTTTTATTTTGCAATGGAAACAAATAGGATTCCAACAGTCAGTACTTGAAGTTCTCTTTTGGAGAACAACCTTCCCAGGTGCTAAGATCTACTTTGCTAGTGACTCTTAGAAGAATATAAAAGCCCAGCCCCCTTTTCTTGTGTAAAGGCAAAACTGAGAAATAATTCTGAGGTACACTGTAGTACCCACTTGTTATAAAAATAATAAATTTGAGGTACATTCCAGAGGACCTATGTGGTGGCACGCTGAACAACCCTGAGTGGAAGACTTTTCTTGAGATGACATTCTTGCTTGGCTTATTCCCCCTCCCTGTCATCTTTCCTTCTTCTTTAGTACCCCCTCCAAGTCTTCCTGAGATCTGTTCCTTAATAAATCCCACTAAAATCCTTCTCCAGTTTCTCCTACAGAAGAAGTTCAAACATAATCACTTTTCTTACATAGTATTAAAATTATATAGAGTTTCATTAAGGACTAAATACTTTTAATGGAAATATACATTTAAATGGGAAACAGAATTAAATGTTTAAAAATTCAAGTTCAAACTCACAATAACTTACCCATAGTGTTAATTATAATTGTAATTTAATTTTCTTTTGGGTCAGGGGTTTATGATGGATTTGACATCCCATCAAGGACGAGTTGGCAATGTTCTACAATTGGGAAGTCAACTGATTGGAATAGGAAAATTATCAGAAGATGAAGAAACCGAAGTACAAGAACAAATGAATCTCCTCAATTCAAGATGGGAATGCCTCAGGGTAGCTAGCATGGAAAAACAAAGCAAGTAAGTATTTATTTGTATTTAGTTGATAAAAGTAGCATGTTTAGCCAGACACAGTGGCATATACCTGTAGCCCCAGCTACTCAGGAGGCTAAAGCAAAAGGATCGAGTGTTTAAGGCCAGCCTAGGCAACGCTAAGGTCCCATCTCAAAAATAAAATAACTGGGAGTTACTGAGACAAGAGTATCTCAGATTCGAGACCAGCGCACAGTAACTGAGAATCTGTTTCAAAATAAAAAATAAAATAGAGCTGGGATAGAACACTCCTGGTTTCAAACTCCATTACCATACATACTCCAAAATAGCAAGTATTAGAATATTACTATTATTTTAATGAAGCTTGATGGGTTTGTTTGTATCCTCAGTTTGTTCCTAAAGCATGCAGCTTTTCTTCATGGGACATTATGGTCCAATTCTCCTGTCACTAATGCTTTAGTTTTCACTTTTGTAATTGAAGCGTAAATCCTGGTTAGGTGGGCTATTATCTATAGAACTAAGCTTAATAATTTTCAAAATTTTGTCATAGATAAAATTATCTAAGTTTTTTCTGAAAATTATAATGCAAATGTAGAAGACACAGAAGCATGCACAGGAAACTATGTACATAAAATCACCTATTAGCTACAGTTGACAGGAAATTTCTCTTTTGAAGGAAAAAAAACCCCTCAAAAACATTAGTTACTCACATGTTTATGGATATCCTCTTGGAAAACAGTTTCTTAACTGTGTTTGAATTCCTTGTTCAAATGCAGTATGACTATGAATTATTTTGAGAATATATATTGACTTAATCAAAAGAGAATTTTTGAGACATTTCTAAAGATAGTGTATTTTTCTAAAGGTAAAAAGCAGATTTCATCATTCTGGATATGTTGCTTTGATTTATACTGTAAGATGTATGTGTGTGTGTATTCATGTAGAGCCTATCGAGACAAGATAAATTTATTTTTAAATGAAAAGAAATGAAGTGCCAACTGTGGATTTGAATACATTTAGCTAAAGAAATTGTCCAAGAGCCTTAAGTTTACTTAGCTATTATTTATGAAGATTAAAAGCTTTAAAATAAGACCAAGAAAACTCATTAGATATGCTGGGAGAATTGCTATTCTAGTATTAAATTATAGAATGACAATAGGGAAGTGGGAAAACATATTTTTAAGCTTATGGCTTTTGAAGGAATAAGTCAGACATATATAAGATAGAATTTTCACAACTATATCTATATTCCAAGCCAGAAGATATTATTAGTCTATGCATTTTGATATGTTTCCCCTGCTTTGATCATTATAATGATAGTAACTATCTCTAGAGGTGATAATTATACAGGTTATAATATAAGTATTGAGTCTGCTACTCCCAATACCTACAGGTCAACTTCTTTGCTCTACTCATTTATCATCATAAATTATAAGGTGTAGAGCTGACTACTTGTGGTCCAGCAGTCCACTGTACATGACAGAACTTCTATTTGCACTAATCTGTGCATCTTAAGTTCAGCAACCTCAGAAAAATTAGAAAGTTTATAAAATCCTTTACTGCCCTTCCTGTAGTGTCACCTCTGTCTTCTCCTTTGTGTACCCTAGTTTTCAATCCTCTTCTGGAGGCTAACGATCCCCAAATTATTCCTGAACTCCCCTTTTTCAGTAAAACTAACAATTTAGTATTAATTATTCATATGAATAAATTAATTCATTACAGTTAGAAAATGAGTTACAAGAAAACATAAGTTCAACTTGGAATTAAAATTTCAAGTCTTCTATTGTTATAACATTTTAAAAAGTGCATTCCAAAATCCCCTTGTTAAAATGTTATCTACCATTAGATGAGAAATGACATACAATGTGCATGTACTCAGAGTTGTTTTTCAGTAATTTCCTCACATCCATTTCACTGGAGGATGGAAATTCTAAAAGGGCAATATGATACTTAGATAAGATTAACATGAAAATTACTTTGTCCCTACAGAAGATTTGGGAACTTTTGTTTGTATTTAAACAATTTAGAAAGGGTATCAGTAATTCAAGTGGAAACATTTAGTCAACATGGCATTAGTGAAAAGTTTTTTTTTTAAATTAGAAACTAATTTGAAACCATTGTAGCACATAGTATTTTCTTGGAATACACATATGCTAAGTTTTATTTAAGAAAAGCAAATTTGGAAATAAGAGAATTTGTAAATAACAGGACTTTCAAGGTTGATATCATTTAATTTGAGATATGAATGACAGGAAAGAGCCACCATTTGAAGTTCAGTAAGAAGAGTATTTCAGAAGAATATTTCAAGCAATGGGAAGAGTCAGTGCAAAGGCCCTAAAAATAGGGACAGTTTGTTTTTTTGGAAGCACCAAAAGGCCTGTGAAATGGGAAACAATATAGGAAAGAAGTCTAGATAGCCAAGGTATAAAGTAGGATGAAAGTACAGGTAAGGATCTGATCACTTATGCAAGTGTCAGCAAAGGTAAAATATAAGGGCTTTGAGTTCCAGATTAACTTCAAGAAGAAGACATCATAAAGCCATAAATAGGAGAAAGGTCAAGAAGGTATATTAGTAAAGCCACTGAAAGAAGAGAAGACAGTTATTAGGGAAGTGCAAAAGGCCAGGTAGGAGATGATAGTTGTCTTAGTCTAGGTGGTAGTTTTGTTAAGAGTATGCACTGTTATCTTAGTTATGTGGGTAGTTTATAATTTCTTCTGTATTCATTTTTAGTTCCTCCTTTTCCTTTTTTTATTAGTCAAATGTTTTCTACTTTGGAATAGTAATCCTTGTCTTGTGTCTGGAAACACTACTTAAATATAGACGGCATCTAGGAAATACTATTTATCCTACAAAGCATTAATACTTATCTAAAATGAATGGTATTTTTAAAAATAGAGATATTAACCTGATTTCATTTCCACTTTTTCTATCATGAACTCCAATTTACTTAAGGAATAAAGTCTCACGTTCTCACACATTTCTGTGAACTGGGGCAACATGTGTCCCCTGTGTAATCCTCAGTGTACTGATATATGCAACAGTGAGAACTCCATGATATTAACATACCTCTAAAAGATATTGGTTGAGTTATAGTATGAATAAGTAGTTTATAAATGCAAAACTATTACAAAATGTAAAGAATGATTATAGTTACAAATAAGATGGCTGACTGTGGATTAGTTACTTTAACCATACACTATCACTTTGCATGGTATATATATACATGTATATTATATATGTATACATATTATATATAACAGATATTTATATATAATGCCTCATATATATCTATACATAATTTTTTCTCCACCATTTTCTAATTGCTTCATTCATTTTTGTCAAAGGGTATCTTTGTTGTTATCTTCTACAGGACTGAGGAAATCTGAGCAAAATCATTAAGATACATTCAAAATGATATTTTCATGATGAAGATATTTAATATATGCATACAAAGGAATTTTGGTTAAGAATGAGTATGTAAATGTTTCTCCCTCCTTATTTCCTCCTTTTTTTTTAATGCTGGTCTCCTTTGATCCTTTCCTTCTTGATTTCTTTGCTCTGTAATTCTTGTACCCATGGATGTAAACTGATGATAAAGCGAAAGTTAACCCAATAAAAAAGTTTAAGACATCTTTAGCCACAACCTAGAGGTGTACATAAACTAGTTTAGTACCACTCTGCTGATATTGATCAGTTACAAATCTCTAACAATGTTCATGATATTGAAATGAGAGAATTTAGTATTTCTGATTTCATTAATCAAAGTAAAATAATTAAAACAATACAATACCTGACATTCTTGAGTTAAAAATCTAAAGAATAGAAAGCTAAATGATTTTTGTTTTGTTTTATGCTGCATAATACCCTACGGGTGGCAAGAGGTGAGGGAGAGGGAAGAAAAAGACAAAACTTCCAACTGTGGAAGTACAAGAAGACATAGAGACAACAGAAGATTTTCTTCTCTATGAATAAACTAATTACTTTGATTGAAAAATGAAACCTGCAGAGAGTAAAAGAAATTTACTGACATTTCTACAAGGATTCATAAATATAAGCACATCAAGTTCCATCAACTTCTCTGATAATTATGGTTAGGACATGCAGAGGGAAACTAAAACCTTTGCGACGGTAAGGCAAAATATGAAAGCAAGCCAGTAAGGAGGCTAAGTGAAGTTATGTTCTAGTTTACATCAGCAGGAGGAGAGATATGAATAGTAGCTGGGTGAAAACACAAGTCATAACATGGAAAATCATTGTGAATCACCATCAACACTCTGACTGGAGAGGAAAGAAAATATGTCTAACATATCTGGTTCATCTTTTTTCCCCAAATGTCTGTTCCAATCTTGAAATGAGATAACATATGTGAGAGTGGATAGAGCAAAGGAGGTGCTGAACAAATGGGTGGGTTGTTTTCTCCCAAGCGAAATAACTAACATATAGCATATGTGAATATGTGAATGGATGGATGAACAACTGAACTGTAGTGTATAGGTAGTTCCAATCTTTGAATTGAATCTTTGAATTTCTTGCAACGAACATTTTAAAGGTGCATAATCTTAAACTCTTACTTGTAATTTTATATCTCAGTTTGGGAAATCATTGATTTATTTTTATTTTATCCAATAATGTTAAAGTGATAATTTCCTGCAGATCAAAATGGCTTGAGGACCAGCAGCATCAGCATAACCTAAGAACTTGTTACAAATGCAGAATCTTTGTTCTTGGTCTGATCTACAGAATCAAAGTATGCAATTTAATAAGATCCCAGGTGATTCCTAAGCATATTTAAGTTTGAAAAGCACTGATGTAGCTGAAATAATTATAAAATAGTACCAATCCACATTCCTTCTTCATAGACTTTACTTAAATACCTTTTGTCCCTAATTTTGTCTATCAAGTAAGTTGGAACAAATATTTTAATTTCCAGAAGCTCTAAAATTGTGCTGGTGATGTTTTATTTAGACCTAAAATATTAATATTATCTCATAAGGAATTAGTGGAATAGAAAGATTCTGGAGCAAGAATATATAGAGATAACATATGAGTATTAACAATAAATATTGACCTACAAGTAAGCAAACAGTTATTAACATATGTTAACCTGACATTTGGTCAAGTTACAAATGAATATGGCCATGGTATTTTTCTAAACACAGTGAAAACAATGTGAACTAGTACAGTTAAATGTAGATATTCCTTGTTTAACTAATATAAAGTATGTGACTCTTATAGTTTAAATTAAAACAGTAAAAACCAAATTTTTCAATTCATAGAAGTCAGCAAGTAGCATTTTAAAACAATGCTTTCTCAAACAAATAAATAATGAAAATTAACAAATTAAGTTTATTTCTTCATTTATTCATCTAACTAACACTTATTATCTACTTTATTCCCAGCACTATTTGAGGTCCAAGCAAAATAGACTCCCTCTCTTATTGATTTACATTCTGGTGAACAGAGATAACTAAAATATGTATATAATGCCAGATGTTGCTAAATTATCAAAAGGAAAAGAAGGTAGGGATATAGAGTTTCACCTGTGTTGTAATTAAAAGAAGGCCTTTCTGATGAGGTGATGTTTAAAAACAGTCCTAAATGGATGGAGGGAACAAACTATGCAGGTAGCTGAGCCCATGGGAATGAGAAAGTGGAAAGATTCTGAGGTAGGAGTGAGATAGGCATGGTAGAAAAACAATGTGCCCATCTGACAAAAGGTAAAAAGCTTATATTCTCGTTTTTGCCTATGAATTGATTCCAATTAAATTAATATATTATCTCAACAAAACAGATGCTATATTAATTGACATTTTTATAATCTTAATTCCTATATTTCAATTGGGAAAGTGTTTGAATTATTGTACTTTGTCTTCTTATGCTTGATTGATAATCAAGTTATACTACTTCCTAATTCAAGAAATATTTATCACATATCTAGTAGCGCCAGGCACTTTGCCAGATACTATGTCATGGCAAACTTACTGAAGTTGAGCATGGGTTTATATTGCCTTATAAATTAATATGATCTCAGAGTGACAACATTACCCATCCTCACTAGACATAATTTAAACAGACTTCCAATCATTGTATTTTAGTAGTTGCCCTCAGTTTGTGATGACATTCACAAGTTTCTTCATTTACTTTATAAGTATTTAATCAAGAAGATTGAATTGAGGGTTGCCATAATGTATCTACCACAATAATCCTTTTCATCCACCATGTATCTTCTTTATAATGTTGCTGATACTGTTTTGAAAATAGATTTTCAAAATGCAAAATAATTTGTTTACTTTTTTGGGGTATTGGGAATTATACCCAGGGGCATTCAACCTCAGAGATATACCACCAGTCCTTTTTACTTTTTATCTTGAAATAGAGCCTCACTGAGTTGCTGAGGGTCTGGCTAAATTGCTGAGGCTGGCCTCAAACCTAAGATCCTCCTGTCTCAGCCTCCCAAGTACTGGGATTATAGGCATGTGCCACCACACCTGGTTTAAATTTTGAACTTCAATCTTGCCTTGCATAGTTGAAGAGTATTGGTAATTGAACTATTGTCAAACAATATGGATGGGGCAATTAAATAGATCAAGACTGAAAACAATGCCATGTGTTTGTTGCTCTCACAAACGCCTTTATGAAACAATGTTGTTTTTCATAGTCCTCTCTGTGTGCAAATAAATATTAATGCATGTTTAATTTGGGGGTAAGTTTGAATATTTAATTTTTCTTTGTTGTAATGGAGATATTATAGGTAGGTTCTTTTAAAAATATTTATTTTGAGGTATTATTCTAAAATTTTAGCCCCTACGGCCAGGTTACAGGATATAATATAATGGTAACTCTTATAATTAGCAGGAATTTTTGAAAAACATAAATGGTCTTTTCTCCTTGATTTCTTCTATGGCCCAAGATTTCAGTGTACCCACTGGTAGGGAAAGTAGTAATTGAGAGAGGAGGATAGACATGTTAGTTTTACAAAAAGTGTATCTATTTTAGAACCTAAGATTACTGGACCCAAGACTGCCATCCAGTAGCTAGATCTTACAAGGTATGTCTAAGACTTGGAAGGAAGAGGATCTACTTATAGAGGCGAGAAGATGCAAAAGGGCAAGAGAGATTAACCACTTTTGCAGATGCTGGAGGCAAACATTCAGAAATTTAGTATGGGAATAGGATGATGGTGGCACTGGTAGGAGTGATATAGCTGACAAAACAGATAACAATAGTAGCAGTTGAAGTCTTAAACATTTCAGGGTCATCGTTTCTATTTGGATTCTAGTTTAAAATGTACGTATTTCATTGGGCATTCATTGAGTTTTGATAACTGTTACAATCCTTAGGACTTGAAAAATACTAATGTGCTTGATATGGCATATTCCTTATTGCCATATACCAAAAAGTCTTTATATACATTTACATATTCATAACTAAAACATTTGCTTGAAAATTTCAATATTTCTAACCATTTTAATGCAATGTTGCTATCTTTTATTTGGCCTAGAATATATCATGTTTTCTAATTCCTCCATTTAACGATATAACATAAATATTTAAAATATCTGGTAATTCATTTTACATTGTCTCCATATGTTTGAGGAAAAATGGGCCTCAAAGTTTATTGTGTTTTCTATCATTAAAGTAAACCTCATGCTGAGAACAATTGCCTGAACAGCATCAACTGTAATTTGCATTCACTGAGAAGAAAGTATAACATTATCTGTTAGTGACGATCCCTTTATAAAATCCTACCAAATGAACTTCTTCTTTCTTCTATTTTTCTATATTTATAATCAAGGTATAGATGTAAAAGTTATCTCTATAAATTTAATCTTATTACAGGTAGTAGATGATGATGAAGCAGGCTCCAAGGACAAACCATTTGAGTTCCCACTCTCCCACCTCTTCTTGTTGCCTTTTGATTCACATAAACTTTGATTTCCCCATCTGTAAATTGGGGCTAATATCCTGCATTGATTGTATTTGTCAGAATAATATCTCCATTACCTGACATATGATAACATAGTTCATTATTCAAAGGAAATTATATTTAAATGTCTCAAGTTTTATAAGGTCAAAATTATTGAATAGATTTTTATGATATTTATAACATAGTTTATAAGTAAAGACATTATTACATGGCATAAATCTTCTGCCTCCACATTATCTCCATGCATCTAGTTCACGTTAATCTGGATATACCATGATAAATAGATTCAGCTATTCACATATTTGTTTCTTGTGAATTGAGTATTCACAATACTCAATTGTGGGGCTTAAGTGAAAATTTTGGCTAATTCCTGAAAACTAGCATAGTTGTTCTCAACCCTGTATGTTTATTATACTCTGTGTCTGGAGAGTTTTAAAAGTATCCATACCTGGCCTCCTTTCCCAGACATTCTGATTGAACTGTTCAGGCGTGGGCCTGGGACATCAGTTTGAAAAGTTCTGTCAGTGATTCTAATCAATAACTTTTGTCATAGGGCCTTATTCTCGTAAATTCCTTTAATGAACCTCTCTGTGATACTTTGTATAAAAAATAGACTGAAGCCATCTCTTTTAATAACTTTCCTAATAGAGAATGAAGCTCTAAAACCCAAACGACTAGGTTAAAACAACTACATATGTAGCATATATTGGTATTCTAGAAACATCTAGCTGCATGCAAACAATTATTGAGTATAAATAAAAACTATATAATCTGTCAATTATAATCATTTTGCTAATATTTTCAAAGGTAAATAAATTAGCTTTCATCAGCATGATATAATTACTAAATGACAAACATTTGGAAGTAAAAATTGCATTAAAATTAAGTGTCTCTAATTCATATTGGTAGCCCTCCCTTAATTATACAGGTTTTATTGCCAACTTAAATCATAGAATTGTATTTTGCCTGTGAGACATATTAATTGAACATCACTCATTGTTCTTTTTCAATCTAGACATTCAGAATCATATTTTAACTTCTTTTATTTGTTGCATTTCTTATTTGCAATTTATATATGAGCAGATAATTGTGTATTCTAGGAAACAGGGCCTAAGAACCTGTCTTCCTAAAGAGTTCACTCTTCTTGGTGATTTTTTGTTGAAGTTCTCTAGGATTTACTGATTATATACATTTATACCATTTTTTGGAAGAGTACTTAACATATGATTGTATTTTGTATGATGTTTTAGATAATTTTATATTTCCATGAAACATGAGAAATGCTTTTAATATCATCAAATACATGCAGAAATTAATGAAAACAGAATTTTTCATTTATAAATTTGTCTAAAAATGGAAATTTCAAAACTGCTATTTATGTTCATTATAAGATTCCTCAGGATATCATTGCTTATACATTTTTCAAGATAAAATGAAATGATGTAGGTAAGGACTTTTGAATAATGGTTTATGACTGTTTTTAATCTAATTATCTATTGGTTTAGAGCTGTGCTGTGCACTATGGTAGCCACTAGCCACATATAGCTAAATTAAATTTTTTATAACAAAATATAGTTAAAATTTCAACCTCTCAGTCACACTAGCTTTATTTCAAGTACTTAGTAGCCTGATGTGGCTAGTGATCACATTGGATAGTGCAGCCATACAATAAGTTCTGTTGGACAGCACTGGTTAAACAATAAATACCTTCCTGCCTTGTAACAACAGTGTTTCTGTAAAATAAATCCAGTGTTCATAATGGTGGGTTTGGGGTACGAGACAAATCTCAAGTAAAATTTTTGAAAATTTGCATTCTTTAGAATGCCTTTTATTGCAACAAAAAAGAACCCAATTCAAAGTGTATTATAGCGTTGCTCTTTAATGTATGAGTTATGTACCAATGGCATAAGCATACCTTGGGTATATGTTATAAATGCAGAATTTCAGGCCCTACAACAAGCTTGCTGATTTAGAAGCTGTAGTTGGACATACTGCATTGGGAAAAACCTAAAGGATGTCTATTATGTTATAGAACAATGAATCCATACATGTGAGCATTAATTCTGTAATTCCAAGTTGCCAAAGCCCTAGGTTCATTCTATCTATTTTGTTAGTCACTCTGTGTCCTTTAGATGATCTTAATGATTGGAAATTGGCTATAGCAGTTCCTCAAATATCCTGCACACTTTTGCCTCTAGATACTGTCAGAGATATCTCTTGTCTTATGCTATTTAATTCCAATTCCACTACTTCACCTGTCATATAAGTATACTCCATTCTCATTTTGCTTTTACTTTCCTTTCCAAATGACCACTTGAAAAAAAAAGAATAAGTGAAACTAAGAAAAAATAAAAACCCTTATATATGCATACCATATTTTTATTTTGTGAATTGGACAATTTCCCCACATTTATTTGTATCTTAGAATGTTAGCTGGAGCTGTGTGACTTTCTCATTTTAATCATTTGTAAGTTGATTAGTATTGAAATTGTCATCTTCATGGACAAAAAACTCAAATATCAGCAACTTCATATATCCAAAAATAAAGCAATGTTATATCCATTACAAAGTAAAATAATTCAAAGTGAAGTGTAGAGACTTGGGTCACAAATAGCTTGCCATTTGTATTTTGGTTTCACATGCCAGTATGTCACCTTTATCAAGATTCTTAATCTTTCAACCTTCCAGTGTCCTCAGTAATATATTAAGAATAGTGTTGTCTGAGTGATTTCATTATGAGGACCAAATACAATTGTTTAATGTTTGCTGAGATCCACTTTCATGAACTCATGCTCCATTTTCCCATTTTTTCTTATTGGAGCACTTTTTATCATCACTTTTTAAACACTTTTCTTTAAATCAACTACTATTTTACTTAACTCCATTCTAAATTATAAGTTTTAGAAGTATAAAATTTATGTACACATTATATAAATCTTATATATACAATAAAACAGTAAATTAAGTTCCTAATGTTTTGTGTGCCACCAAAATCTAGTTAAAAACCACAGTCTAATGGAACCATTGTTTAGGAATCACTGAATTATACATGTAGCATACTTAACAGCAAGGTTATTACACAAAGTGGTGAATAAATATTATCCAATGTATTTTAACATTAGTATTAATGACATTTTAACACAATGGTTAGTCCCTTCTTACCTGAAGTTACTCCTTCGACCACAATTGAGAAACAGAGCATTTGTGTTGTGAGGATTCCTAATAATACCACCTCATCTTTGCTTCTTCTTTTGACTCATCCTTACCATGGGCCAATACCCACTTCTGCTCCACCAGAGAATTCTGGCCTGTAATTCCCCTGCATTTATTGATGCTTTTTCTTCAGATGTCTCAAGGAGGGAAACAACATAGCAATTTTTACTACCTGCTCATTAATTTTATGTATCATCAGCATAGAATGCAGTAAGGACCAATCAAACATTACTGAATAATTGAGGTATTTAAGAAAAGAACAATGAAAAAAAATTTATTATGTTAAACATAATTATTACTGTATTACAAATAAAAAAAGTATTCAAAATTTAATGCTTACCAGGGGTTCTGAAGGTGAATTTCCTCTTTTTTTCTACATTTGTCACATCCACAAGTCCACTTTCAGAAGTTTCATCCTTAAGAAATTTCATCTGATGCTTAGAGATTGATCTCACTTTAAGTAAATGTATGCTAGATGCAATAAATAAAATGAACATGTTTCCTAGTTACATAATATCCATTTTTAAATATCATGGGAGAGTGAAGACTAGCTTCGGTAGCCCTATTTCCTCTCCAAGTCTAGAAGAATAATAAAGGGGATTTGGCAAATATCAAAGGGTATTGTCTTGCCAGCATCAGATTAATATGTCTTCTTAATCAACTCAGATTGAACAGTCAGTAATTAATGTATCAAACACACAACCTAAAAAGCAATTTTCAAATAAAAAAAATTCTCATCTGGATGTTTATCATTCAGAGTAATATATTGGCTTCACCTGGAAGCTTGTCAGAAATGAAAATTCTCAGCTTCGACCCCCTAAAGTGAAATCAGCATCTTCAGGTAGTATTCACATATATTTAGGTTTGAGAAGCCATACTGAAGATCATAGAATGTCTATCCAAATGTCCTTTATAGGAGCTAGAAAACACAAAGGAGTGAAGTGAATTGGATATAAAAGAGGGTAGAGAATGATGAGGACAATGGTAAACTGAAGAACTTATTCTTAGTATATGTAGTACAATTAATATTTAACTTGGCAGATTGTTGCAATGTGGGGAGGTATGTTTTGGGTTTCTGAATCCTGTTTGATACTATGAAGAGTTGTCAGATCGGAAGTACGTAGGCTGTTAATATTCACGTAACTCTCTGTAAATTGAAGTCAGGATAAGAATTTAATGTTCTTAAATCAGAATAACTCCCAATAATTCTTAAACTGAATAATTGTTATTCAGTACACCCCATTTGGATCCAAGGCTACTACTCCTTCCCCTAATCCTTCCAGCATTCCCCTGGGGATGGTATCTTCTACTTTGGGACTCTCAGCTCAACGTTTCTCTACTTAGATATATCATTGCATCCCCCCACTGCCACATTTGTAACCTTCTGTTTACAAATTAATTTTGAGGTTAATTTCTGGATTCTCACTAAATACCTCCTAAAATGTACATAAATCTAATTATAATGATTTTCTTGTTGTAATTGCCAATGTATTTCTTTTTCTACTAGTCTCTAGACTACTTGAATATGAGAATTGTACTTAAACTATTCATTCCTAACAATAGGAATTTCCTGCAAAAATTTGGAACTCAGTAAATCCTCATTGAATGAAATATCTGTCCAGAGGTAAAAAATGTAAATGGTATTTTAAAATGAATTCCATTAACTTTAACATGTATTTTAGACTTACAACATTTCTTCAAGTGTGAGTAGCAGTGTAGGGTTTTTTCATTTCATTTTTTGAAATGTGGTTTTTTTTAGCATAATGACAAACTGAGCAGGAAAAAGCAACAAGGAATGATATTGTGGCCAATGGAATCTGAACTGGTCTGTTCTCAAAAGTTATACTAAACCAACAAAACGAAATATTTCTATACCTTGCAATGCTGGAATGGTGTTCATTTGTCTAAGAGGTTTAAACAACTTTCAGTTTCTCCTTTCACTTAAATGGATGCTCATCTCTGTTCCCCATAAAAAGAAACTGTCCGTTTTTGTGTCTGATAAATGAGGATTCATTCTCATAGACTTTGGGTTACAATGTGTTTTTGAAATGTTAAAGGTCAAGAAATGAATGGTGCCATTGAAATAATTTTAACTCTTTATGTATGTATTTTGTGTATTTTATGTACTTAAATGTGCTATTTAATGGATATTTCTGGTTAAAGTCTTCTCATAAGACAGAAAAAATACATTTCTAATTGAAATTATACCCTCTTTATAGAATCAGTGTTCAGTGAATTATGCGTTTGAAAAATGCTTTAAACATGACTTCTATAAAAAAGAGTATTTACCTTAAAATTAGTATTTATGATCCTAATTTAGCATAATTTTTATTGAATCAGTAGATGAAAAATGTCAGTTTGTATTTTTGTCCTCATATAAAGTTGTGAAATTTATAGATAAAATGAAATCTCATGTTCATGATGCCAGATATATAATTGATCACTAAGTTATAGTTCAACAGGAGCAAGAAGTTCTGATGTGCTGTTGCACATTGTACTGTGATTTTCAAAAGGAAATAAGGATTTTGAAAGTTTTCTTTAGAGAGAAATGGTAAAAGTAAGAGGAGATAAATATGTTTAACTTGGTTTAAACATTACACAATGTATACATGTATTGTGATATGACATGGTACCTCAAAAATATGTGCAACTTTTATATTCTTATGTATGAGTTAAAAATTTAATTTAAGCCAGGTGTGGTGGTACACACTTGTAATCCCAGTACTTCGGAGGCTGAGACCAGAGGATCCAGGTTTGCGGCCAGCCTCAGCTATTTAGTGAGGCCCTCCGCAACTTAGTGAGACCCTGTTTCAAAATAAAGAATAAAAAATTGGACTAGGGGTGTAGTTCGGAGGTAGAATGCCCCTGAGTTCAATCCCCAGTACTGCAAAAAATAATAATAATTTAAATTTTCAAGAGTAAAAACAGGATTTGGCATATTAAATAATGGGAATATAAACAAATAATTGATAAGATAAACTCCTAATTAGTAGAGATAGTTCACATTCAGTTGGCATGTTCACATTTAGCTAAATATGTGAAACTTCCTGGAAATTGGAATGAGCCCAAGAAACTATAACTTCAGAGGTATTTGATAGTGAGCTATATTTATGTCTTTGATGTCCAACAAAGAAAAATTAATATGTCATAAATTATAAATTTCTACTGTCTTACCTTATTACACCTTTAGTAATAAGATGCTTTTCAAGAGGTAATGATAGACTTCTCTTAAATTTTCAGTTTACATAAAGTTTTAATGGATCTCCAGAATCAGAAACTGAAAGAGTTAAATGACTGGCTAACAAAAACAGAAGAAAGAACAAGGAAAATGGAGAAAGAACCCCTTGGACCTGATCTTGAAGACCTAAAACGCCAAGTACAACAACATAAGGTTAGCATATTTATGATGCATGGTTTCTTTAAAACAGACTCAAATATTGGAATTAAAGTTCCAATCAACAATAGTTTAAAATAATTTTGCCAAGGTTTTTTTTTTTTTTTTTCCTCCACAATCTTTGTTGCTGTGGTTTAAATGGCACTTGTAAAATCCAGGTGTTGCAAATGTAATAGTATTATGAGATAGGACCTTAGCTGAGCGTGGTGGTACATGACTGTTATACCTGTACTAGGGAGGCTGAGGCAGGAGAATTGCATTTAATAGTCAGCCTCTGCAACTTAGTGAGAGCATGTTTCGAAATTAAAAAATAAAATAGGGATGGGGGTGTAGCTCTGAATTAGAATGTCCCTGGGTTCAATCTCTAGTACCATGAAAGAAAGAGAAAGAAAGAAAGAAAGAAAGAAAGAAAGAAAGAAAGAAAGAAAGAAAGAAAGAAAGAAAGAAAGAAAGAAAGAAAGAAAGGAAGGCAAGAAAGAAAGAAAGAAAGAAAGAAAGAAAGAAAGAAAGAAAGAAAGAAAGAAAGAAAGAAAGGAAGGAAGGAAGGAAGGAGAGGGGAAAGGAGGGGAGGAGAGGGGAGAGGAGAGGAGGGAAAAGAGAGAGGGAGGGAGGGAAGGAGGAAAAGAGAAATAGTACCTTTAAGAGATGATTAGGCCATGAAGGTTTTCCCATGTGAATGGGATTAGGGCCATTATAAAGGAAGTTTATAGCATTTGTAGCATTTGTATTTATTTTGCCCTTCCACACGAGGACCTAGCAAGACCTTCACTAGTTGCTGGTATGTTGATCTTGGATTTCCTCGCCTCTGAAACTGTGAGAAAATTAATTTATGTTCTTTATAAGTTACCCAATTTCACGAATTTTTACTATTTGTTCTTTCAAATGCAGCACAACTAGGTTTTTTTTTGTACTAAAAAAATCAAAATTATTCCTGGAATAGAACAGTGCAGGGTATGTGATTTACTAATATTTTGGTTTCCTAAGATAGAGGTTTTATAGGGATTATGTGCATTACATATATAGATATTTTTACATACTTTTACCTTCAATTCATAGTTATTTAAAATATGCCAATCCTGAAGAAAAGTTGAGGACCTGTAACATTGTTTTCTTAGAAAATAACCTTTTAGTATTTCTAACTTTCTGTAATTTACAGTTATGCTCCTTGGCTTTCAGAAAGCATTAGTTTTTTTCTGTGATTGAGATTTCCACAAAAAATATTTCTAAGTCAAAATTTGAATGTGCTTCATTTTAAAAAATGCTATAAAATGTTAAAATTCTAAGTCTGATGGTCTGAATAGGGCCTTGCTCAGTTAATGAGGATGCACAAACAAGGAAGAATTTTTGTGTGTGTGTGGAACTGGAGATGAAACCCAGTGGTATTTTACCTTCAAGCTATACCCCCACCCCTTTTATTTTTGTTTTGAAATAGGATACTGCTAGGTTTCTGAAAATCTTGCTAAATTGCTGAAGTTGGTTTTCAAGCTGCAATCCTCCTGTCTCACCCTCTCAAGTACTGGGATTACACATGAGTCACCACACCCAACTAAAAGGAACATTTTTGACTGGCCAGGACTGAGTTATCACATTTAGCAAATAAAAATACATGAAGCCTAGCTAAATTTGAATTTTAGCTTAAACAATGGTTGTTTAATCACTATTTTTAAAGTATATTTCACAAGTTATTGTTTTTTGAAAGTTCACATTTGCTCTATGTCCTTTATCTTGTATCAATTCTGAGGATTTATATTTCTTGTATTTATGATGTTCAAAGGGATTATACACTCCCTCAATTGATAACTCCTTAATCCATGTTTTGCTCAACCTTATTTTCTCTTTTTATAACAATTTATCAGATCTACCGTCACAGTTCTCCCATACAGATAAGTTGTTTTCTTATTTAATTCGCTTCACATTTTGCTAACAAATGGAGCTAGGAGCTAGTCCTTGCTGTTACTTCCTTTAAAGCAGTTCATTGGCTACAGTCGTGTAAGGTGAAGCATTTAAGGACAGTTGTGCTTATCCTCACCCACTACATCATCAGGGAAAAAAGCATCAATTGTATTAAGTTATCATGTGGAGTACTATATTAAACAGAAGAGGTGATAATGGACATCCTTGTCTTGTTCCTGTCTTTAGTGGGAACTCTTGCAGTTTTTCTCCATTTAATATGATGCTGGCTGTGGGCCTATTGTATATTGTCTCTATGATTTTGAGGTATGTTCCTTCTATTCCAATTCTCTGTAGTGTTTTTAGCATGAATGGGTGTTGGATCTTGTCAAATGCTTTTTCAGCATCAATTGAGATGATCATGTGATTTTTGTCTCTGAGTCTGTTTATGTGGTGAATTACCTGTATTGTTTTTCGTATGTTGAACCAGCCTTGCATCCCTGGGATGAACCCGGCTTGGTCATGGTGTATAATTTTCTTGATGTGGTTTTGAATGCGCGTTGCTAGTATCTTGTTTAGCAGTTTTGCATCTAAGTTCATCAATGATATAGGCCTATAGTTTTCTTTTCTTGAGCTGTCTTTATTTGGTTTTGGTATTAGTG
>PVLC010028751.1:0-20601 GCA_004027655.1 Graphiurus murinus
AGTGACTTTAAGGACTTTCTGACACTGCAAAGAGCTGGAAAGGAGTGAGCAGAAATCCCTGATCCCTTTTCACAGACAAGGAAATTCAGGCTTGCAAGAATGGTGTGATCAAAAAGGATTAAGTGGCCAGGCACGGTGGAGCATGCGTGTAACCCTTTGGGAGGCTGACAGGAGGATCACAGGTTCAAGAACAGCCTCAGCAACTAGATAGTAAGACTATCAGCAATCTAGTGAGGCCCTGTTCCAAAATAAAAAATAAAATAGGGGTATAGCTCAGAGATAAAATGCCTCTGATTCACCTGTAATACCAGTTCTTGAGAGGCTAAGACAGGAGGATCACAGGTTCAAGGCCAGATCAGCAACACAGCAAGCCCTCAGTAACCTAGTGAGACTTTTTTTTCTGCCTCTGAGCTATACCCTAAGCTCTGTTTTTTATTCTTTATTTTGAAACAGGTCTCCCTAAGTAGCTGAGGCTGGCTACGAAACTGCAATCCTCCTTGTCTCAGCCTCCCAAGCACTAGGATTACAAGTGTGCACCACTACACATGGCTCATGAAACTCTGTTTCAAAATAAAAAATAAAATAAGGCTAGAGGCGTCCCTTAGAGGTAGAATGCCCCTGGGTTCAATCTCCAGTACCACCACCACCAAAAAAAAAAAAAAAAAAAAAAAACCAAAAACCGAAAAAGTCAGGTGCCTAAGAGACAGGGCATGCTAGTCCCCAGCTCTGCCCCATGCATCCTAGGCCTCAGTTTCCCTGACACTGTAGTGTAGGAATCTAGTGGGGAATGGACTTTTCTTCTTTTTCTTTTTCTTTTTTGTACTGGAGATTGAACCCAGGGACATTCTACCTCTGAGCTACACCCCCAGCTACAGGAGAAGCCCTGCGGGATAGTTCTCCAGTTGGGACCTTGACTTTCCCGGAGCTCCCGCCCCTTCTTTGGTCTCTGGCGCCCTCCTGTGGCCCAGATGCGAAGCATCCACCCACAGGAGGGCTCAGAATCCCTCAGGTGTGGACCTGAGGGGCTCAAACTCTCCCAACTCCTGCCGTCCTTCCCCCGGGCCGGAGGCGGTGATGAGGACCACCCCCCCGATTTGCATTTGAATCCCTTTCCCGGCCTGATTCGAGAAACACTCCCCAACTCTTTCTCCGTTTCAGATTGCGGTTCCTGGGAAGCCCGGGACAGGGTGTCTGCGGAGATTAAATGGGATACCCTTCACGTCCAGAAAACCTCATTTGCCTCGGGGGACAGAGGGGCGTGATCGGTTCTCCATTCCAGAGCGCCTCCTCGCTCAGCGCGGAAACAGACCCTGTCTGATCTCGAGGAATTCCGTGCCTGAAAGGGGAGACGACCCCCAGATAAGTCTCTTAATTAAAGAATGTGTTGTCTAAAACCACTAAAGTGCCTCTCCCTTTGTTCTCTCGCCTTGGACGCATCCACAATCCCACGGCATCGGGTCCAGCCCAGCTGGACACAGCTGTGCAGAAAGGAGAACTCACTAGCCAGAGCCTGCCCCTCCCCTCCCCGGGCCTCCTCCAGCCGGACCTCTCAAGCCTTTCAGATTCCGAGTCCGGCCGCCGGCCCTGCTCCCGCCAAGGCTTCAAATACCTGGGGTGCAGGATCAGCTCAGTCCACACCAGGGTCTAGCTTTTGAGTCCCCTCGCCCTCAACCTCTCGATTTCCTTTCATCCTCCCAAGCCTCAGTGTGCCCATCTGCCAAATGGGTGTGACCAAACCTACCCCACCTACCTGTCTCCCAGGTATTGCTCTAACAATACCAAAAGTGAGATCAGAAGTTTTGGGGTGGGGGGGAGAGTGGCCCAGCGCGGCGGGCAAACCCGGGAGAGAACGAACTACAACTCCCATCCGGCTCCGGGGCCGCGGCTGGCCCCAGCCCCTCTCCCCGGCCAAAGGGGAGGCAGTCGCTGGCCAGGGCGCGAGGAAGTTGTAGAGACCTGGGCGTGCAGCACCTACGTTAGGGCTCGGCGAGGGCCCAGGTAGGGCTGGCTCTGGGGCCGCGCAGGGATCCCGGCGGTCCTTGAGACCCCAAGGGACGCCACCCCCTGCCCCGCCCAGGAGTCACTCTTCGTGGCCCGCCCCCCCACTTCCTGGCCGAGAGTTAGCCCCGCCCCCACGCGCCTCCGCCCTCCCACCTTCACCTTTAGCCGCGGCTCCCATTGGCCGGCACGCACCTGCCCGTCCGTCGGGGGGCGGGGCGGAGGGCGGGGCGCAGCGCCCAGGTGAGGGCGCGCGGGCGGCGGCGGAGGAAGGTGACAGCGGGGAGGGCGGGAGGGTGGGGGGAGGCCGCGCGGACTTGACCGCGGACCGACGGACAGGCGGGCATGCGGAGAGCCTGGCTCTAGCCCTGGCGCGGGGCTCTGGCCGCAGCCATGGAGCAGCGGCTCCGCGCGTTGGAGCAGCTGGCGCGGGGCGAGGCCGGCGGCGGCCCGGGACTCGACGGCCTCCTGGATCTGCTGCTGGGGCTGCACCACGAGCTCAGCAGCGCCCCCCTGCGCCGGGAGCGCAACGTGGCGCAGTTCTTGAACTGGGGTGAGTCTCCGGGACGGCACCGGGTGGGGCGGCCCTGGGGATCCGGCTCCGGGAACCCCGCGCGCTCCTCCTTCCCATACCCTTTTGCAGGGACGCACCCCCCCAGAGGCTCCCCTCGAAGACTCCCCTCGCCCCCGCACTGGCTCTAACACGTGCCACCGGCCCCTGTGCCCGCTCACTCACCTGCACACCTCCCGGTTGCTCGCGCACGCTGGTTCCCACTCCCAGACCCCAGCACGAGTACACAACACACACCTCGCACAGGCACACGCAAACTTGGCCTCCAGGTGTAGACGTCCATGCCCAGTACACATCCTCCACAACTCAGATACAGGATTCCTTCGCCACAGACCAGACCTCATACCCAACACAGAACACACACACAGACCCCATGCATGTCACTGACACAGAGGCACACACAGCTCTCAAAGGCACCCAGGGAGCCCCGCGCTTTCCCCTGTAGACCATCCTGACCCCTCTGGCTTGGCTGCACAAGGGCAGCACCCCCTCCTGCCCCCTTGCCACCCTGCCACACAGTCCACCCAGCTGGGCTCCAGAGCCTAACCCAACCCCTTTGTGCCAGCTGCCAGCGGCTTCCTGAGGGCTGCTTCCCAGGCTGGGGAGGGGGGCCTGGCCGGAGGTGGGTCTGTGCCCTTTCCCAGTTGACTCATCTGAATCACTGGGAGTGGCTGGCCGGGGGTGACCCTGAATCCAGTGTGGGCACTGGCGCCAGCCCGAGGGTTCCCTGGTCACACCTGGCCGGGCCATGGGGGAGGGAATGGGGACCCAGCCTGGAGGGTGGGGTGAGGTGGGGTGTTTGCCCAGTGGGCGACTGGCGTTCCTGGCGCTCCTGAGCTGTGGGCAGGCACAAGTCTCCACCTGGCACAGTTGGGGGCCTGCCACCCAGACGCGCTCTTTCCATCGGGGTGAGGACAGTCGGAGGGCCCTGCCCCTGTGTGTCCGGGGCTCCTGCGTGTTATGCGTGTGTGTCTGTGTTGTCATCACCCACCCCCCACGGTGCCCACGCCCACGTGTGTCTGTTTGCACACACGTGTGAGCTCCTCCCTGCCTGCCTCTGGCGCCTCCGCCTGGGACCCCAGCGTAGGGCCCCTCTGTTGACATCTCCCGAGGTAACTCCAAGGGCGTGACTCACTCCGCTCCTGCCCCAACTTGTCCCTGCTCCTGCCCAGAGCCCCCATTCCCTGTGGCAAGACGGGGGGACCGGGCATCCTGTGTCGGGGGCCTGGACCCTCCTGGCTCTGGGCACTAGGCCTTGGTCCATCTGTGGTGGGTCACGGCCCTGGCCGTGGCTTCTTCTCGGAGGCCTCTGGCTGCTCTTCTCCGGCTCCATACACAGACCTGGGAAAGAAACAATTAATTTCTGTAATGAGGTTTCCACACCACCCCCGCTGCGGGGGTTCTGCCTGATAAACCTGTGGAGCAGCTCTCTGTCCCACCCACAGACCCGCCCAGCTGGCAGGGAGTTTACCTTCTGGCAGGGGGAAACTGAGGCAGGGCGCCAGACCACAGCTGCCCCCAGTCCTGACTGGTCACTCCCGCTTCCCTTCCTCTGTTTCCAAGACCCGTTTCCTCCCCCGACTCACCCTGGCCTGTGGCTCCGCCAGGCCTGGGGAGGGCCTGGGATGGCCAGAGCTGCCCCCTTGGAGCCGCCAGGCACTGTGACGTGGGAGGAGGCTCTGGGTCAGGCAGAAGCCCCATCCGGAGAGGTAGGCAGGGCTGGTCAGGCCTGGAGGGGATCCTGAGTGCTCACGCCCTCAGGTGCTGGCATCGGGTGCCAGGTGAAGGTTTTTGGCCCTGGTTTTGAGTCTTGTGAGCACCCGGGCAGACTGGTATCTGTGCCTCCAGACCAAGGGGCCCCAACTTGGGGAGCACAGGGCCTGTCCTCCCAGAGTCCTTCAGAACCACTGTTCCCCCTGCCCTCCAGGACTGCCCCAGACCTCACCTCCATCCAGGTACTTCTGTACCTGCAGGGGTCTCTGGACCCAGGCCCACAGTTCCTGAATAGCAGAGAAGCCTCTCTGGGGACCAGGAATGTCACCTGTCCAGTTTCTTAATACAGGCCCCTGATCTGGCCCTGTTAAGGGCCAAGAACTGTGAGCTGGGGTGGGAATGGTATCCTCTTCATCCCAGGGTGACCTGGCCAGCCAGGTCCCGGGCTAGGGAGGACTACAAGTCCCATCAGCCCCTGGGATGCAGGCTGGGATGCAGGCTGGAAACAGGGGACCAGGGAGGTTGGGGGTCCAGCTGGTCTGCTGAGCCAGGACCCTCACCTTCCATGCCATCTGGTGATTGCTGAATGGACTCCAGCTCTTATCAGCCCCTTGGCCTGCCCTCCCTGGGGAGGTCAGCCCTGCCTCTCTCAAGGTGAGAGGGGGAGGTGGGGCCCGCCTGCCAGTGCTCTGAGCGACCCACTCCGTCCCGCAGCCAGCCCCTTCGTAACAAAGGTGAAGGAGCTGCGTCTCCAGAGAGATGACTTTGAAATCTTGAAGGTCATTGGCCGAGGGGCCTTTGGAGAGGTGAGCAGAGGGCCCGAGGGAGGAGGGGAGGAGGGGTTCGCCCCTGGCCTGGGCTGATCCCAGCTCCTCCGGTGGCCGCAGGTCGCCGTGGTGAGGCAGAGGGACAGCGGGCAGATTTTTGCCATGAAAATGCTGCACAAGTGGGAGATGCTGAAGAGGGCCGAGGTCAGTATGGGGTGTGGCGGGACTTGGTCACCCTGCAGGCGGGCAGGAGGTATGTGCCAGCTGCAAGCCCTATGGGACATCCCGCTGAGCAGGCAAAGGAGGCCACCCTCAACAGTCACCCACCTCCTGTCCCTTCCTCCCAGTAAACCTTTCTCAAGTTAACAGTGAGGTCCAGAGCAATAACGCCATAAAGCCTGGGCCCATCTGCAGCCAGCCCGCGCCGGGCAGAGCTCTACCTTGATCCAGCGCCCAGGCTGAGGAGCCCTTTTGCATCGCTAGAGGTGGTGCAGTGGGTTTCCCGGGCTCTGACCCCTCTCGCCCTCCGCTCCCCCGGATCTTTTGTAGACGGCCTGTTTCCGGGAGGAGCGGGATGTCTTGGTGAAGGGAGACAGCCGCTGGGTGACTGCTCTGCACTATGCCTTTCAAGATGAGGAATACCTGGTGAGAATGCTTGCCTGGGCGCAGAGAAGGCCCTTGGGGACAGGGGCACTTGGTCCTCCTGGGGCCAGGAGCCTCCCACTTCCCCCTAGCTCCTGGGGCTGGAGCCTCCTGCCTGGGCTCTGGCTGGGAACCAGCCACCCCAAAGCTATCAGCCCTGCCTTCCCAGAGCCCCTCCAGGACTGCTATGAATTGCAGGTTCCCTCTTCCCCCAAATGATTCTCGTCCCCACCCACCTCCCTCCAGTACCTAGTGATGGACTACTACGCCGGCGGAGACCTCCTCACGCTGCTGAGCCGCTTTGAGGACCGCCTCCCACCCGAACTGGCCCAGTTCTACCTGGCCGAGATGGTGCTGGCCATCCACTCTCTGCACCGGCTGGGCTACGTCCACAGGTGGGACCTCAGAGCCCCCTGCTGAACGCTCTGTGCAGGGTGCTTCGGTGCCTGCTTTCCTTGACTCCTCCCCCAAATCCTATGTGGTGGGGCGGCCAGTGTGTCCACCTACATTTGAGGAAGTCAGAGCTTAGCCCAGGTAAACCTCTGGCTCAAGGCGACCCAGCTAGTGGGTGGCTGAGCCAAGGTCTGCATGGGGAAGTCGGACTCCTCCGTCCCCTGCAGCACACTGCGAGCTCCCCAGGACCATCCTTACGGGTCTTTCCACCCTGTCTAGCCGTCTTCTTCCTCCTGGAAGAAGAGTTACAGTTCACCTGGGCTGGTGCACTGAAGTAGATTGTATAATGTGAAAGCCGAGCCAGGCGTGGTGGCGCACGCTTGTAATTCCAGTGCTTGGGAGGCTAAGGCAAGAGGATGGCAGGTTTGCAGCCAGCCTCAGCTACTTAGGCCCTTCAGAACTTAGTGAGACCCTGTTTCAAAATAAGGAATAAAAATTAGGACTGGGAGTGCAGATCGGAGGTAGAATGTCCCTGGGTTCCATCCCCAGTATCACTAAATAAATAAATTAATTAATTTTAATAAATAAATAAATAAAGTGAAGGCCATTTGACCAAGTGTCATCCTGTTAACGAGAGTTCACATAAGGAAGAGAACTCCCAGCAGCCCCTGGGAGATCACATCCTTTCAAGGACTTAAAAGGAATTGCGATCCATCTCGGTGAGGGCCAGGTTGTCCCCCTAGGTTCACACCTGAGCAGGTGGAGGTCGTCGTGCCGGGTCCTCGGGGATCTCCAGGTTCTGGAGCCTTGGCCCGTAGCTGTGTCTACTGGTTCTGACCCTCCTTCCCTCTCCTTAGGGGACCCTGCTGTCACCCTCCCATGGGGCCCTCTCTCATTCCCACACGTGTGCACATACAAGGCTCACACGTGCACACAGGAGCACACACACATGCAGGAGTACGCTAGGGCGAGTGCCTAAATGCACAGCCGCACGCAGGTCCAGGCCCTTACTCTCCCCGCCCTCCTCCAGGGATGTCAAGCCAGACAACGTCCTGCTGGACATGAACGGGCACATCCGCCTGGCCGACTTCGGCTCCTGCCTGCGCCTCAACAACAGCGGCATGGTGAGGAGCCTGCCCGCGGAGCTGGAGGGATGGGGCACACCAGCCCCAGTCCAGGGGCATCAGGCCCCAGGAGGGGCAGTGATGGGACCAGCCACGCCTGAAGGTGTCCTCATGGCATCACCACCCGCAGGTGGATTCATCGGTGGCAGTAGGGACGCCAGACTACATCTCCCCCGAGATCCTCCAGGCCATGGAGGAGGGCAAGGGCCACTACGGCCCGCAGTGCGACTGGTGGTCCCTGGGGGTCTGTGCCTATGAGCTGCTATTCGGAGAAACACCTTTCTACGCCGAGTCCCTGGTGGAAACCTACGGCAAGATCATGAACCACGAGGTCTGGCCGCCAAGTTCTGGGGTGCCGGGGAGGGCAACGGGACTCCCACCTGCAGGCCGAGGTGGGCTCCTGGCCTGACCCCCGGCCCCGCTCCCCGGCCCGCAGGACCACCTGCAGTTCCCCTCCGATATACCTGACGTGCCGGCCAGTGCCCAGGACCTGATCCGCCAGCTCCTGTGCCGCCAGGAGGAGCGGCTGGGCCGTGGCGGGCTGGACGACTTCCGGAACCACCCTTTCTTCGAAGGTGTGGACTGGGAGCGGCTGGCGACCAGCACCGCCCCTTACATCCCCGAGCTCCGTGGGCCCATGGACACCTCCAATTTCGACGTGGATGACGACACCCTCAACCATCCAGTGAGTTCTGGATGCCACTGCAGCAGGGTGTGCTGCCCCTCGGGGTGGTGAGCACCCCTAGAAATTCCCTACAACCCTTGCTGGCCTACGGTGGGGACTTGGGATTCCAGGGGCTCATAAGAGTTACAGTTCAGCTGGGCATGGTGGCGCACGCTTGTAATCCCAGCATTCAGGAGGCTGAGACCGGAGGATCCGGGTTCGAGGCCAGCCTCAGCTATCTAGTGAGGCCCTCCGCAACTTAGTGAGACTCAGTTTCAAAATAAAGAATGAAAAATAGGGCTGGGGGTATAGCTCGGAGGTAGAATGCCCCTGAGTTCAATCCCCAGTACTGCAAAAAAAAAAAAAGAGTTACAGTTCAGCTGGGCATGGTGGCACACACCTGTAATATCAGTACTTGGGAGGCTGAGACAAGAGGATTGCAGGTTCGAGGACAGCCTCAGCAACCTAGCAAGACCCTGTTTCAAAACCAAAAATCAAAAGGGCTGGGCATGTAGCTTGGTGGTCAATCAATCCCCATTACCAAAAAAAAAAAAAAAGGAGTTACGGTTCACCTGAGATGAGTTGTACCAAGTGAAGGTGTCATCCTATTAATCAGAATTCATAAAAGGAAAAGAGCTCCCAGCAGGCCCTGGGAAGCCACACTTTCATGGACTTATGGGAATTGTGGTCCATTTTGGTGGGGACTGTGTTGTCTCCCCTACATCTATACCTGAGCAGGAAGAGGTTGTTATGCCTGGTCCATGGGAGCCTCCAGGTATTTTTTGTTTTGTTTTGTTTTGTGGTACTGCGGATCGAACCTTGGGGCATTCTACCTCCAAGCCACATCCCCAACCCTATTTTTTTTTTTTGCGGTACTGGGGATGGAACCTGGGGACATTCTACCTCCAAGCTACAGCCCCAGTCCTATTTTTTATTTTGAAACAGGGTCTCTCTAAGTTGCAGAGTGCCTCACTAAGCAGCTGAGGCTGGCCACGAACCCAGATCCTCCAGTCTCAGCCTCCCAAATGCTGGGATTACAAGCATGCGCCACCACGCCGGGCTCTGTTCCTTATTTTGAAACAGAGTCTCACTAAGTTGTGGAGGGCCTTACTAAGTAGCTGAGGCTGGCCTGTGATCCTCCTGTCTCAGCCTTCCAAGTACTGGGATTCCAAGCATGCACCACCATGCCCAGTGGGCCTCCAGGTTTGGAGGCCCTCGGCCTGGAGCTCTGCCTGCTGGTTCTTCTTCTTTTTTTTTTTTTCACTAAGTTGCTGAGAGTCCACGAAGTTGCTGAGGCTGGCCGCGATCCTCCTGTCTCAGCCTCCCAAGCGCTGGGAATACAGGCGTGCGCCACCACGCCGAGCCTCTGCCTGCTGGTTCTAACCCACCTTCTCTCTACTGCAGGGGACCCTGCCACCACCCTCCCATGGCGCCTTCTCAGGCCACCACCTGCCATTCGTGGGTTTCACCTATACCTCGGGCAGGTGAGTCTAGTCCTCATACGCCTGCTGGAAGCTAGGGTATAGCCCTCAGGTCTCAGGGAAAGGGACAGAATGGCTTCCCAGCAACAGCCTGTAATAGGTGCTTGGGGTCTGGGTGAAGCCATGGCCACGCCCCTAGGCTGCATCCCGGCACTGGGGCCTCGTGGGGCCTGCACAGCAGGCTCCAGTGCACTGGACTTGGAGCCAGAGGCCTAGAGTTCTCAGGGCTCCCCCTTCCCCTGAGCCTCACTTTGTGCTGCTGTAAAATGGACAGAAGCATCACCTGGTCCCATTCATGGTGCTGGCCCGAGACAGAGCTTAGTGGAGAGTGCTCCAAGCTTGGAGGGCGCTCTGAGCAGCACCCCCGAGGGCCCGTGGGCCGCTCTCCCCCAGCCTCTCCACACCTCCATTCTCCTGAGATGCATCAGATGGCTGCCCCAGGTCCCGCGGCTCGTAGGGGCTGGGATGGCCCAGCGCCTGCTCGCCTCTGTTTCCCTGGACATGGAGTGGGTGTTTTGGGATGAATGAAGGATTGGCTGCAGGCCGGGGGAGGAGGCTTGGGGTTTCTGCTAACTCCTGTTGCCCTGTCCTCCTCCAGTCCCAGTCCTGAAGGTGGTTCCGAGCTGGTGGCCGCTCTGGAGAGGAAGCTCTGCCGCCTGGAGCAGGAGAAGGTGGAGCTGAGCTGGAGGCCCCAAGGTAGCGGGACAGAGGCGGCAGGGCCGGGGGCGTGGCCCCAGGGGCTGTTTCTGCGGGACTGGCTACTCACCTGTGGCCCTTGCCTGCCAGAGGCCCCACCTGACCCCTCGGACTACCAAGACCTGGTGCAGCTGCAGAAGGAAGTACAGACTCTGCGGGAGAGGCTGGCAGGTATGCCCCCACCCCCACCGCCACACAGGCTAGACCCTGCGTCCCAGGCCTGCCCCTGCCCTCTGCCTGCTGGGTGGTCTTGGGGAAGGGACTCTGAGCCTGCGTGTGGGAAATCACCTAGGAGACACCCCTGGGCCAAGGGGAAGGTTCCTGAGATCCTGCAGGTGGCTTACCAGGCTGAGACCGGGACAGTCAGTACACGCGGGTCTCAGTGACTATTCCCGGCAGAGACACTGAAGGACAGCAAGTCCCCCTTGTCGCAGACTGATGGGCCCCCTGCTGGCAGCCCAGGCCCGGCCAGTGACCTGCAGCAGGAGAAAGACCAGCTCCAGCAGGTGAGGGCTGGGAGAGGTGGGCAGGCGGCCTGGGCTCCATGCCACAGAGGTCGGCCCCAGACCGGGCCTCATTCGCCTCACCCCCGGCCCCCAGGAGCTGGCCGAGGCCCAGGCAGGACTGCAAGCCCAGGTGCGGGAGCTGTGCAGAGCCCGGGACCATCAGGAGGAGCTGCTCCAGAGGCTGCGGGAGGCCCAGGAGAGAGAGGCAGCCACAGCCAGCCAGATCCTGGCCTTGAACTCCCAGCTCCAGGAAGCTCGGGATGCCCGGAAGCAGGTGGGTGTCGGGAAGAGAAGGGCACAGCAGGTGGGTCCTGCCCTGGGGATCCCCGGTGTGGCCAGAGGGCCTGGACAGCTTGGTTCAAGGTGTGGGGGACACCCCGTGCCCCTGTGGCTGGCAGAGCCAGAGCACCGTGGTGGGGAGGGGGTACTGGAGCCTGCCGCCTCCGCGTGCCCACCAGAGCTGGCAGAGCCTGGGAGTCTGTGGCAAGGTCAGGTAAGGGAGCCAGGGTGGACAAGGTCAGCGCTGGCCTGTCTCTGCACCCCATCACAGCTGGAGGACCAGGTGGCCAGCCTGAGGCAGGAGGTGACTCAGCTCCAGAGACAACGGGAGCAAAGCCTTGCGAAGGAGCCTTCCCCGGCCCAGGTAGCGTGGTGGAACCCCCGGCAAGAGCCCCTGCCCTCAGTCTGACCTCCCGGGGTGGAGTGGGCCATGGCTTCTCGGCCCCTGTCCTGCCTGACCCCTCTCCACACCCTCAAGACTGTCCACACAGCCTCTGAGACCAACGGCACAGGAGCCCCCGAGGGGGGCCCTCAGGAGGCCCAGCTGAGGAAGGAGGTGGCCGCCCTGCGGGAGCAGCTGAAGCAGGCCTGCAGCCACGGGTGAGAGGGCAGCCGGGGAGGGGGGGAGGGGGGACTGGGCCAGCTGGTGCCACTGCCACCACCTTGACCTTCTCCTCTCCAGGCCCGGGGGTAAGGACGAGGCCCTGTGCCGACTGCAGGAAGAGAACCAGCGGCTGAGCCGGGAGCAGGAGCGGGTGAGCCAGGTGGACAGCAGAGGGCTGGACAGACAGACAAGGGACAGGCTGGGTGCTGGCACGGGGGTGGACAGGGTCGAGTCTGGAGGACTCGCTGTAGCAGGTGAGAGTAGACATGGATGGGGAGTGGGTGGGGAGGGATCCATGGAGAGACTGGCAGAGGGCCGGGGTGCAGGGCCCCCCGGGGACTGACCCTCCTCCGCCTGGCCGACCCCAGCTGGCAGAAGAGCTGGAGCAGGAGCTGCAGAGCAAGCGGCGGCTGGAGGGGGAGCGGCGGGAGACCGAAAACAACTGGGAGGCCCAGATCGCTGACATCCTCAGCTGGTGGGTGCCGGGGCGCCAGGGTGGGGGCCTGGTGGGGCGGAGGGCCTGGCCTGTGACCTCAAAGCTTTTCCCAACCAGGGTGAATGATGAGAAGGTCTCCAGAGGCTACCTGCAAGCCCTGGCCACCAAGATGGCGGAGGAGCTGGAGTCCTTGCGGAATGTGGGCACCCAGACACTCCCCACCCGGCCTCTGGTGAGCCCCAGGTTTATGGTTCGAGGTGGGGGGTGGCAGAGCCGGGGCTGTGGGCCCAGCTGGGTGGCATGGACAGCAGTGTGCCCGGAGGGAAGGAGGGAGTATCTGAGGCCATCAGGCCCAAAGGGCCTCTCACTGGGGCTTGCCCTTTGGCTCCCAGGACCACCAGTGGAAGGCGCGGCGGCTGCAGAAGATGGAGGCCTCGGCCAGGCTGGAGCTGCAGTCGGCGCTGGAGGCCGAGATCCGTGCCAAGCAGGGTCTGCAGGAGCGGCTGACGCAGGTGCAGGAGGCCCAGCTGCAGGCTGAGCGGTGAGTCGGGGGTCAGGTGCTGCGGGGGCCAGGCCCCACACAGAGGACCATGGCGAGCCCTTGCCCTCTTCGCCCCTAGCCGCCTGCAGGAGGCAGAAAAGCAGAGCCAGGCCTTGCAGCAAGAGCTGGCTGCACTGCGGGAGGAGCTGCGGACCCGTGGGCCAGGAGGTGAGCTGCCGGGGGCTCCCGTGACACCCGCCCTCCAGGCTGCGGAGTGAGAAGCCTTCCTGGACTCTGCTGCTTGCCCCAGCATCTGTTCCCAGCACACGCTGAACACCTGCTGTGTGCCATCCCCTCCCCCAAGGCTAAATGGGGAAATGACAGCCGGGCGTGGTGGGAGACTGAGACAGGAGGATCATGGGTTTGAGGACAGCCTCAGCAAGTAGTGAGACTCTCATCAACCTAGAGAGACCCTGTTTCCAAATAAGAAATTAAAAAATCGGGCTGGGGGTGTAGCTTGAAGGTGGAATGCCTCTGGGTTCCATCCCCAATACCAGACAAAAAAAAAAAAGGGTGGGGGAATGACCACAGTCCAAACGTGTTCATTTAACCGAGGTGAGAACTGAGGCCGCGCTGCCCCTGGCTCCTCAGCCCCGGGGACCCCACCCCCCGGTGACCCACACCCTCTGTTTGCAGACACCAAGCCTTCAAACTCCCTCATCCCCTTCCTGTCCTTCTGGAACACAGAGGTGAGAATCAAGTAGAGGGGCTGGTGGGGGAGGAGTCCTGGTGGCAGGCACAGGGGTCCTGACTTTGTTTCCCCCTTTCCCATCCCCAGAAGGATTCTCCCAAGGACCCTGGCATCTCAGGAGAGGCCCCAAGGCCTGCGGCAGAGCCGGAGCTGAGGCCAGAGGGCCGGCGGAGCCTGCGCATGGGGGTGAGGGCCGGCGGAGCCCCACAGGTGGGGGCTGGGCCTGCCCCGCCCCCCGCCCCCCTTACCTGCTCGTGCTCTCCTTCAGGCTGTATTTCCCAGAGTGCCCGCTGCCACCACCGCCCCTGCAGAAGGTCCTCCCGCTAAGGTCAGTCCCAAGAGGGGCAGAGTCGGGGGGCACTGAGCCATTCTGCTGGTCTCTGTGCACCGGTTGGCACCCTCCACGGGCACTGTGTTAGGCGGCCCTCATTTGGGTGGCGGTGGTGGCAATGAGCTTGCTGTGACAGTCTCAGGCTCGGAGTTGGTGCTGGCGTCCGGGTCAGCCCCTCGCCGGCCTGACCCCTCTGGGATGGGGTGCGGGGTCCTGCCAGGACATGGCGTGGTGGGCATGACTGATGGCGTGTCCCCCCCTGCAGCCCGGCTCACACACGCTGCGCCCCCGGAGCTTCCCGTCCCCCACCAAGTGTCTCCGCTGCACCTCGCTGATGCTGGGCCTGGGCCGCCAGGGTCTGGGCTGTGACGGTGAGAGCCCGCCACTGCACACCGCCCCCCGAGGGTGCCCGACACACCCAGCTCCCCCTCCACCCACTGGTGCCTCCTGCTCAAATCTCCCACCGCTCGGTTTTTCTTTTCTCACTTGATGGGCAGTTGGTGACAAATCAGGTGCCACCACAGAAACAGGCTAAGAAGGCTCAGGGCCAGGTTCTAGTTCTGGTTCTGGGCGGTCCACGCCCAGCCTCACACTGCTTGACTTTTCTTTCCCTGCAGCCTGCGGCTACTTCTGTCACTCTGCCTGCGCCCCACGGGCCCCACCCTGCCCTGTGCCCCCTGACCTCCTCCGCACAGCCCTGGGAGTGCACCCTGAAACGGGCACGGGCACTGCCTACGAGGGCTTCCTGTCGGTGAGCTGGGGCCGGGGGGCAGGGAGGGTGGGCGCGGGCCCGAGGACCTGTGCAGCCCTCCCACGCCTGCCTCCCCCAGGTGCCGCGGCCCTCGGGTGTCCGGCGGGGCTGGCAGCGGGTGTATGCCGCCCTCAGCGACTCGCGCCTGTTGCTGTTTGACGCTCCCGACCCGAAGATGAGCCCGGCCAGCGGGGCCCTCCTGCAGGCCTTGGACCTGAGGTGGTGCTGGGGCGAGTGGCTGCTGGGGGAGGGGCTGCAGGCACGGGGCAGCCTCTGACCTCCCCCCCACGTACCTCCCAGGGATCCCCAGTTCTCAGCCTCCCCGGTCCTGGCCTCAGATGTCATCCATGCCCAATCCAAGGACCTGCCGCGCATCTTCAGGGTAAGTGTTCAGGGCATGCTTGAGGCCTGCCTCCCCAGGCGGCCGCCTCTGGCCACTGGTCATCTCCAGTGCTGCCCCCTTGGCCAGCCTGCCTTCATCCTGAAGCCGCCCTTAGCTTGCTCGAGGGAACCTGGCCTGTCCTGCCGTGTTCAGGAGCCTTGCTAGCTTCCCAGTGCCCAGCCCTCTGTCCCGGTGCCTCTCCTTGCTCTGGCCACACCTTGCTTTCTCCAGTTCCCAGAGTGCCTTGCACCCACACACACCACCATCTCGATCCTCCACGTTCTCTTCCCTCTGCACAGAATCGCCAGCCCCTCACCATGTCGACTAATTCCTGGGTAGTATGCTCCTCCCCGGGGGTCGTGCTTCACCTCTCGGCCTGGGTTCGGGGCTCTACTCTGCTTTTGCTCAACGCCTGCCCTTCCCCTCTTCTGGCGCCGATCACAGGGCTCCGGGAGGGGCTGCGTGCTCCCCTGGCTTTCCCCTGCCATAGACTGTGCCTAGCATTGCACGTGGCAAGCACGTGGTCAGCGCTAGCATCATCTGATGGAGGAGGGAAGGGAGGAAGGATGGACGCTTCTTGCCGTGCGGCCTTGTAGCAGTCTGTGTCCCTGCCCACAGGTGACCGCCTCGCAGCTGACGGTGCCGCCCACCACGTGCACGGTGCTGCTGCTGGCGGAGAGCGAGGGGGAGCGGGAGCGCTGGCTGCAGGTGCTGGGCGAGCTGCAGCGGCTGCTGCTGGACACCCGGCCCAGGCCCCGGCCCGTGTTCACGCTCAAGGAGGCCTACGACAACGGGCTGCCGCTGCTGCCCCACGCGCTCTGCGCCGCCGTCGTTGGTGAGCCTCTCGCTGGGGGTGTCGCTCTGAGCAGGCCTGCAGAGAGGGGCTGGCTCAGGCAGTCATGATGGCCACCGTCAGGGTCATCCCCTGCAGCCACCAGCCAGGGACGTGTGCGTGTGTCCGCTTGGCCCTCCTCTGTGTAGGTGTGAGAAGAGCCAAGGGGCTTCTTGCCACTCCTATTCTCTGTGCTTCAGGCTCTGCTTTTTCTTTTCTTTTTTCCTCTGGCGGTAATAGGGATGGAGCCCAGGGGCATTCTACCTCTGAGCTACACCCCCAGCCCTATTTAAAATTTTTTATTTAGAAACAGGGTCTCACTAAGTTGTGGAGGGCCTCACTAAGTAGCTGAGGCCGGCTGCAAACCTGCAATCCTCCTGTCTCAGCCTCCCACATACTAGAATTACAAGTGTGCACTACCACACCCAGCTAGGGTCTGCTTTTTCTAAAAGAATCTCAAATGCTGAGCATGGTGGCACACACCTGTAACCCCAGTACTTGGGAGGCTGAGACAGGAGGATCGCAAGTTTCAGGCTAGCCTCAGCAACTTGATGAGATCCTCAGCAACCTAGCAAGACTGTTTCAAAATAAAGAATAAAAAGGACTGGGGAGCCGGGCGTAGTGGCACATGCTTGTAATCCTAGTACTTGGGAGGCTGAGACAGGAGGATCACAGGTTCGCAGCCAGCCTCAGCAACTTGTAAGGCCATTCCACAACTTAGTGAGACCCTGTTTCAAAATAAAGAATAAAAACATCAAGCTGAGGGTGTATCTCAGAATTAGAAGGACCCTGGGTTCCATCTTCAGTACCAAAAAAAAAAAAAGGACTAGGGATGTAACTTAGAGATAGGACACTCCTGGGTTCAATCCCCAGCACCAAAAAAAAAAAAAAAAGAGGAAGAGAGACTCAACAAGAGCAGCCAGCTGCCCAGCCTCCTTAGCACTGGTCTGACCCTTGAACCTTGACCCTCTTCCCTCTACCAGATCAGGAGCGGCTTGCCCTGGGCACGGAGGAGGGGCTGTATGTGATCCACCTGCACAGCAATGGTACACATAGGGCTGGGCCAGGGTGGGTGTGGACAGAGGAGGATGGCAACTGGGCTTCTCACCCATCTGTTCCTCTCTCCCTGCCAACCCCACAGACATCTTCCAGGTGGGGGAGTGCCGCCGGGTGCAGCAGCTGGCCGTGAGCCCTTCGGCAGGCCTGCTGGTCGTGCTGTGTGGCCGCGGCCCTAGCGTTCGCCTCTTTGCCCTGGCGGAGCTGGAAAGCACAGATGCGACCGGCGCCAAGATCCCCGAGTCCCGAGGCTGCCAGGTGCTGGCAGCTGGAAGCATCCTGCAGGCCCGCACGCCCGTGCTCTGTGTGGCTGTCAAGCGCCAGGTCCTCTGCTACCAGCTGGGCCCGGGCCCGGGGCCCTGGCATCACCGCATCCGGGAGCTGCAGGCCCCCGCACCCGTGCAGAGCCTGGGGCTGCTGGGCGACCGGCTGTGCGTGGGTGCCGCCGGTACCTTCGCAGTCTACCCGCTGCTCAACGAGGCTGCGCCCTTAGTGCTGGGGGCTGGACTGGTGCCCGAGGAGCTGCCACTGTCCCGTGGGGGCCTGGGTGAGGCGCTGGGCGCCGTGGAGCTCAGCCTCAGTGAGCTCCTGCTGCTCTTCACCATTGCTGGTGTCTACGTGGATGGCGCTGGCCGCAAGTCACGGGGCCAGGAGCTGCTGTGGCCAGCCGTGCCCATGGGCTGGGGTAAGGCCAATGGAGGGCTTGGCTGGGTGGGGCCAGGCACCCGCAGTATATCAGCGGAAACAGGGTCCCGCCCAAGCCCCTGAGCTTGGCACTGGGGCTCTGCAGACCCTGTTCTGCCCTGCACGGCTCGCCTGGGCTCTTCCTCTTCTGCCGCTTCCTCCTGCTTTTCCCTTGTCTGCGCTGCCCTCCTTCCTCTTGTACCTGGTCAACTCTTTTTTTTTTTGCATTACTGGGGATTGAACCTAGGGGCATTTTACCTCCAAGCTACACCCCCAGTCCTATTTTTTATTCTTTTATTTTGAAACAGGGTCTTACTAAGTTGTGGAGGGCCTCACTAAGTAGCTGAGGCTGGCCATGAACCTGGATCCTCCTGTCTCAGCCTCCCAAGTACTGGGATTACAGGTGTGCGCCACCACGCCAGCTCCTGGCAAACTCTATACCGAGCTATACCTCCAGCCCTATTTTTTATTCTTTGTTTTGAAACCAGGTCTCACTAAGTTGCAGAGTGCCTCACCTGGTAGCTGAGGCTGGCCACAAACCTGGATCTTCCAGTCTCAGCCTCCCGAATGCTGGGATTACAAGCGTGTGCCACCACGCCCAGCTTCCTGGCTAACTCTTAACAAGTCCAGCTCCAATGGCAGCTCAGGGCCTGGAGCTGGCAGGCACTCCATGGATGACCACTGTGGTCACTGTCATCTCTACTGCTTTCCTGCTCTCTATCCTCCTGCCCTTCCCTGTCACTTGGTCCTTTGCTCCTCTTTGTTCCCCCAGCTTCTTTATTCAGACCTCTTTCCTGGTCCTTTTCTCCTACTTCATGACTGGTTTGGTGTACTGTGGGCCTGCAGAATTTGGGCTGGAGTTGGTTTTTTCATCCACCTCCAGCACCCAGCCCAGGCAAGCACACCATAGGAGTGATGGATTTCAGGGAGAACGAACGAACGAATGAATGAATGAGTCAGTCTGGTGCATCAGCAAGTAACTGGTGTAATGGGGTAAGGGCTAGAAGAGAGGGACAGAGCTTCCTTCTGAACAATGCCCTTCTGGGCTGCGGCCTATGGCTTGGGTGTAGTACAGATGATCTGCTTTGTAGGTGTTGGACCCAGACTGCCCGGGGCCAAATCCCAGCTCTTCCTGACCAGCTGGGTGACTTTGGCCATTACTTGGCTCTGGGTTTCCATTCCCTCATCTGTAAGTTCGGGGTGATATAGCACCTGCTGGGAGTTGTTGGAGAATTAAGGGAGAAGGAAGGAAGCAAAGGTTTAGGAGCGCGTGGGCATGTAGAGGCGCTCCAGGGTTGTCTCATTTGTTATGGAGTTGGGTGGGGCGACTGGAGTCTTCAGAGGAAGGACCTTTGCATGGGGCAAGGAACTCGCTGTGCTGTGGCTGGGCACAGGGTGTTCTCTAGGGAACTGAGGAAAAAAAAAAAGCTCAGGAGGTGCCTGCCTCGCCTGGGGCTGCACAGTACAGGGAGTCTCTCCTGCAGGTTACACAGCCCCCTACCTGACAGTGTTCAGCGAGAACTCCATTGATGTGTTCGACGTGAGGAGAGGAGAATGGGTCCAGACGGTGCCACTCAAGAAGGTGAAGGCCCGCCCAGGCCCCGGGGCTGCGCTGGGGTGGGGCCGGGTGGCACGGCCTGACCTCTATCCTCCTGCCTCAGGTGCGGCCCCTGAATCCAGAGGGCTCCCTGTTCCTCTATGGCACCGAGAAGGTCCGCCTGACCTACCTCAGGAACCGGCTGGCAGGTGAGGGTGTGCCTTCACAGGTGCACACGTGTGGGTGGCTGTGTAACCCGAGCGCCCCCAGACTGGGCCCTGGAGACTTGTGAGCACCCCACATGCAATTTGCTTCTCCCACAGAGAAGGACGAGTTTGACATCCCCGACCTCACCGACAACAGCCGGCGCCAGCTGTTCCGCACCAAGAGTAAGCGCCGCTTCTTCTTCCGCGTGTCGCAAGAGCAGCGGCAGCAGCAGCGAAGGTGCGCATGCGCGGTGGGGAGCCGCTGCTGGGCGGGGCCTTCACCTCTGGGGGCGGGGCGGGGCGGGGCGGGGCGGGGCGAGCTCCGGGAGGGGCCAGGAGGGCAGCGGCTTGACTACCCTGCTCCTTACGCCCCCTCTGCCCGTAGGGAAATGCTGAAGGACCCTTTTGTGCGCTCCAAGCTCATCTCGCCGCCCACCAACTTCAACCACCTGGTGCACGTGGGCCCTACTGACGGGAGGCCGGGTGCCAAGGACCGGGTGAGCCCTGGGAGCCAGTCACAAGCCTGCCTGGTGAGGCTGAGCCAGTCACCGCCTCTCTGTTGGCACGAGCCAATCACAGGCCTCTGTGATTACCTGGCCGCTCAGGCCTCTGACTCATCCCCGAGATACCTGGGATCTCAGTGTGTCCAGGCCCAGGCCACTGCGGAGGCCTCATTTGTCCTGGTCCGTCGTGCCTCCCGGTCCCAGCCCCTGTGCACTGTCCCCTAACAGGCTCCGGAAGAGAAGGGCCGAGGTGCCCGCAGCTCCGGCCCGCAGCGGCCCCACAGCTTCTCCGAGGCCATGCGGCGCCCAGCGTCCATGGGCAGTGACCGCCTCCCCGGAGACATAGACCCCAGTAAGGACAGCCCCACAGCCTCCCGTAGTCCACGCCCTTCCCCCAAGTCTCCACCTGCTTCGGACCCCTCAAATCTGACCTAGACATTTTTGTGCGTCCCCTTACCCCCAACCTGCTTTTGGAGCAGTGAAGAGGAAACCTTGGACATCTTTGTCCAGCGAGTCAGTGTCCTGCCCCCAGGGATCTCTGAGCCCGGCAGAGTCCCTGATACAGGTGAGCGGTTGGGGGGGACTTTCCTTCCCCCGTACAAAAGGCTGCAGTTCTGTTCTCCGCTAAGCCTGGTCTGTCCTCCATCCCATGAGGCGGACTCTTACCTGCCTCACTCCCTGGAGTGAGGTCCACCCAGGTGTTTGTGGCGCTGGGGATCGAACCCAGGTGCTAGGCAAGTGCTCTGCCACTGAGCAGCATCCCGTGTGTGGGGTTCCTAAGAGAGGCCCAGCCTGTGGAGTGCCGGCAGGTCAGGAGGGAGCAGTCCATTGCAGCTGGGGCCAGGGAAGACCTGAGAGCCGCCAGGAAGGCTCCCACTCACCTCCAACTGCATCTCCATCCCCCACACCCACACCTACACTCGGGACCCCAGACTTGCGTCCTCTCTGCTGTCCTTTGAATGTCCGCCTCTGTCCTCAACCTGATTAACACCCAGGCTGGTTCCCACCTTCAAGGAAGAGTTCCTAGGCACTTGGTCAGGTGGTCCTGCTACCCCCTTCCTGCCTTGTCGCAGCCGCCATGCTGTGGCTTTCTTCCCCTTAACTGTGGTCTCCTCAATGGCGGGGGTCAGGTTTCCTTCTGTCCACAGTAAAGCATGTTTGTTGACTGCATGCAGAATGGAATAAATGAACAGTGGGACTTTGGGCTCCTTCA
>PVLC010028752.1:0-20700 GCA_004027655.1 Graphiurus murinus
TGAAAATAAATAAAAAATAAAAATAAATAAAATAAACTTTAATTTAGAAAAGCTTTACATTTACAGAAAAAGAAAACTCTGTGGAGATCATTTATACAGAGAATTTCCAAAATCTCACAACCAATTTCCCCAATTTTCATCTTTCATTACCGTGGTATACTGGTCATAATTAATGACCAACATTGATACATTATTATTACATGAGGCCCATGTTTTATTCAGATCCCCTTGGTTTTTAGCTAATGTTCATCTTCTGTTCCAGGATCTCATTCAGGAACAGAATTGCATTTAGTCACTCCATTTCCTTAGGATGTTCTTGGCTGTGACAGTTTCTCAGTCTTCTCTTGTTTTGAGTAGTACTAGGTAGGTATTTTCTAGCTTACCTCTAAACTGGGACTTGTCATGTTTTTCTTATGATTAGACCCAGGTTATGAGATTTGGAGAGGGAAATTACAGAGATAAAATGCTTTCCTCATCACATCACATCAAAGGTGCCTACTGCCCACATGACATCACTAAGGACATTCCCCTTGACCACCTGTCTGAAGTAGCATTTGTTAAATTTCTACACTGTGAATTTACCATCTTTTCTCCCCTTTCCATACTGAACCTTTGGAAAGAGGTCCTCCATATGCAAGGAGTAGTTGTGTTCCACCTCTGTGAGAGTGCAGTATCTACATAAACTATTTGGAATACCTCTGTAGGGAGATTTGATCTCTCTCTCTCTATAGTCATTTATTTATAATCAATGTTGACTCACAGATATCTATTCTATATGTTGACTTATAATCTTAGACATTTTTGCTCTCTTGTTGTTCAAACTATTACAGTTTTGGTCATTGGAACTTCTTTCAGCTGGCTCTTGTATCTCTTTGACATACCCCCATCACACGTGTGTGTGTATACACTCTCCAAGTGTTTGAGAGCTTTACTTTCTGGCACTACAGGATGCTCCAGACTTATAATGTATATTTCACACTCCAGTTCTAGAACAAGCCATTTCTCTGAGTATCCTTGTTTCCTTTTATTGGAAAAATAATAGTAGAAACCAAAATGTAAGCTGGAAGTATACTTTTTACTTATTATAACAAGGGAGTAATTGATAACCATACAATATATATACATTAATCTATACATATCTCTCTGTGTATATCTTCTCAATTTTTCTTAAGCTAAACATGAGCTTCCACTGTCTGGAAGTGGAATCATTATCACCACACAGACCATTCCAGCCTCTTCCACTTGTTTGCCTAGATTCTCCCAATCCAACAGAGGCAAGTGGTTTCCTCCACTCTCTATTCAGTTACCTAATTGTTCAATTCTAGTTTACATATATAGTGGTTTTATAATTGTTAACCTGTATTTCTATGGGAAACACCTTTATCGACTGTAATTCCTCTTAGGTACAATTTCTTTTGCCTTTTTTTCTTACAGATTTCACCCATTTCAAAGTTAAGTCAGCACCTTTTCCTTCTCCTGTCAGTGAGTCATTGGTCACATCTGCATTCCACTGTAAGATCTGTTTGCCTCCTGAGTGATGTTTTGTTTATTTGTGCACATTTAGACTCACTCCATGTGCTGTAAAATTCTGGCGGATTTAACATACACGCATACACAAAGGCCTGTTTTCTATCTCTATACTTTGTCTTTTCCAGGGCTATTCAGGTTATCTGCTTCTTCTTTTGTGAGGTCCAACCAAGAGCTTGGTACCTTTCATCTAAGTTAGGTAATGTGTTTAATACTATGATTTGCTACCAAGCAATGCTTGTGCTATATTCTAAGAATTTTGATAATTTCAGCTTCATTCAAAATTTTCTCTTGGCCTTTTGTTTTCATGCAGTTTGCATGGCTATGGTCTCTTTGATATTCATCCTGCTTGGTGTAAGCTGAGATTCCTGAATCTGAAGATCTGTAGTTTGGTGCTTATCATTAATTGTGAAAAATTTATGGCCATAATATTTTAAATGTCTCTTTCTCTTCATTCTTTTCCACTTAGGTATTTCAATAACGCATATTTTATACCTTTTAAAAGTTTTCCACATTTCTTGGATGTTCTGAGTTTTTATTCTTTTTCTCTTTTCACATTTTGGTTTGGGAAGTTTCTCTTGTTTTATTTTTAAACTACTGATTTTGCTTATAACGAAACTGATAAGAAGATGAAAGGGACTTTGTTACTGTGTTTTTAGTTTCTAGCATTTACTTTTTGTAATTTTCTTCTAGTTTCTATGTATGTGCTTATATTGCCCATCTGTTCTTATATTTTATATAAGAGTGTTTAACTGTTTAACACTAATTATAGTTGATTCAAATTCCCTAATAATTTCTGTGTTACATGACTGGTTCTAAATGGTTATTTTGTTTCTTCAGACTGTTTTTTTGATTTTCCTTTTTTTTTTTTTTCTAGCTTGCTGACTAAATAGGCTGCACATGCGCCTGTGTGTGTGTGTGTGTGTGTGTTGCTGGAGATTGAATCCAGAGGCATTCTACCTCCAAGCTACACCTCCAGCCCCATTTTTTTTTTTTTTTTATTGGAAACAGGGTCTCACTAAGTTGCTAAGAGTGTCACTAAGTTGCTGAGGCTGGCTTTCAACTTGTAAGCCTCATGTCTGTGCTGCAGTCCTTCCATTCCCTACTTAAATAGGTCTTGAATGTGAAATTTTATATTAATCTAGCTAGAAGGTAGATGATGTTTAATATTTGTTAGAGTTATAGATGGCTGAGGCTTCAAATTCCTCTAATACCCTCCAGTGACTTTGACCTTTCATAAATGTTCCTTCTTAGAGAATGTTGTCTTATACCTCTTTCAACTGTAACATGCTATAATTATACTAAAGCCTGTTGTTGTAGTAGTAATATGTGAAAGAAGAGAATGTTCTAGAAGCTTCCACCCATGTTTCAGTCTTTTTGTAGACCTCTGCCTTTGGGCTCTGACCTTCACAAGTGTTTTTCGGTCGCATTTCTCCCCTGTTCCCATTTCTCTACTTTTTGTCTGCAGACACTTCAATCTCCCTTATGTCATGACCTCTGCTGTCTACACCACACATACCTACACACACACACACACACACACACACACACACACACATATATTTTGGTGAAAAAAGAAGGCTAAAAGGGAATGAAGTGGGAGGAATGTCCTTCTCCAGCTAGTGTCCTTCTCCAGCTGGGATAAGATTCTGGAAAGTCTTCTCCCTAAAGAGAAAACCTTTGCTATAGATTGCTGGGCATATTTCATAATGATTACTTTCCTCTCTCCTTATCAAAGCCATGAAAATATCTGAACTATTCATCACGAAAATCTGGTGTAGGTCCTGGAGTCAATGCTCTTAAAAGTGTAGGGGCCCCCAATACTACAGCTGCTAGAAGCTTCCCCACTTTCAGGGAAGTCCACACTCTTTCCCCACAATTCATCAAAATACCATTTGAGTATCTTACCAGTTTATGAACTCCAGTTGCTTCTGCTCCTGGTCAACTGTTTGCCTTTCTACACACCTATTTCTCCCAATTTCAGGGTGTTGTTTTCCTTATATCCTCTCCATTCTGATGGGTCTCAGAAAAATCATGGTTTTTTTTTCATTTTTTCCAGCTATTTTTGTTGTTTTAAGAATGAGAATGGCCATTTCCACATCCCGTATTTCAGAGCTCAAACCAGAAATCTCTAATAATAATTTTAAAAGTTGCCTTCATTAGCTATCTTTATATAAAGTAAACTTGGAATATTTGGTATTCTTTTATTTTCCCACAATTAGATGTCCATATCAGTATGCTGCTCAGTGTTTGGTTGATATAAACCAAATATCTGGACGTCACAGATATATATGGTGAGTCAAAAAGGTTTCATGATGCATTTTCCAATTTTTAGTTCTCCATTTCTTCTTCTGTGGATGCTGGTGACAATGATGATTATGATGCTGATTATGATGATGATGATGATGAACTCAAAGCAATTAACTGTCAGTTCTCTACTCTTCTGAACCATGGCTCTGCCAGGCTGAGTGGCCAGTTGCATCATGCATACCCAGAGTTAGTGCTTTGAAGATCCACTGAGGATACCAATGAACACTAGGGATGTACAAGATGGTATTAGAGAGTCAGACTGCCTGTCCATGATTTTCTTCTTGAAGAATAGTGTGGAGTTAAGCCTCTGGCCCAGCTTGCTTGGGAGTCCATTCTCTCTCCTTTGCTGTAAACAAATCAAATCAATAAATGGTCCCTCCATTAAAAGCTGGAGTAGGGATTGGGTAGGAGGAAAAGTGAAGCAAAGAGCATTCCTGGCATTTACCCACTCCACAAAGGGCTGTGTTGCTGGGGCTCCACATTCAGACACTAATGAGGCTTTGCAATTACACAGCTTTGGCTCCCTTTACCCTTTTCTTTGTGCCTGTCCATAAAGACAGTTGGAAAGCTATCCCACCACCACTTCTACTCCAGAAATGGCAGTTCCTCTGTCAGAAAGAATAAGCAACACTGGCTACTGTAACCATCACCCGTATTGTATTCTCCCATTCCATGATCTCTGGGAGAACCACATATGTAAATATTATTTTTAAGCACAAAAGAAGTTACCATAAAAAGAAAGCCATTTATGTATTGTTTTAGCTTTATTTATGTACCCCAATAATAGAAATTTTTAGTTGTTTTGTTTCTTTCCTCTTCCTTTGTATTCATCTAATATCAGCACCCTGATTGGGAAGTTGGTTCTTTATTATAGATTGAATCTATATTATTATTTTACTTTACTGAGAAATTTTCAGAATGCTATGTTAATTAGTATTAAGTTGGTAGGGTGATCAAAAGGATGGATATAATTCTATATTTTTTCTAGTGGTATTGCCTACAAATGTAAAAGTATTTTAAATGAGCCCGCTTTGCTCTGCTGTTACACAGTCACATTCCTTCAGGAATGTGTAATTCCTGCCATTTTCAGGGGATCGCATAACCTTCCCAGATTGCTTTGGAGTCTCCATTTTGCCCATATTGTTACAGATTTCTCCTCCAGTGAACATTGTATATTTTCTACATTTGGTTACTGCTTTTAACCAGAGGGTCTATAATGAGGAAACATGAACTCTCTCTTGCAAATTCTGTGTGCGTGTTTGTAAGACAGGGAAAGAAATTAGAGGTTAGACATCCCTGCCTTGAATACTTATTCTAATGAAGTTATGATTGTGTATGTTTGGCACACATGGCTAGTATTCATGTTGAATAAGAGGCTGTACAAATTATGGTTTTGCATAAATGAATAATTTTATATATGTTGATAATTCATGCACTGTGAAGTGATTGAAAGAACACTTATGCTCTCCAAGATTTTTTTCCTCCAGTTGCTTGAAGGGACATGATGAGATATTTTCTTTAATGTGAGAGGAGAAAGAACAAATGCTTCTCTTCACATGCGTGCCACAACTTGACAGACTGCAGAGCTGACCTTCACTGCGTGCCGCCTTCGTGTGTGTCTCAGCAGACCAAAATTCCAACTGTTATTTCTTCCTCTCCCCATGGAAAGACCAGTAAATGTTACCCACATGAAAGAAGAGAAGATTCTATTAAATGTGGTCCGTAGCTAGTTCTACCAGGCAGTCTTATGGTACTTTAGCAAAAGGCAGTATTGTTCATGGTTTCCTACCATAGGCTTTTCTCCAGGGCCCTTGATGGGACCTTTTTGGAAGATACAAACTCAGAAAGTTGATGAGCTTAAAAGTCTTTGAGTCTGAAAAAAGAAACTAGCTTTTGTATGGCTTTAATATCCTGCTCTTAAAATGCAGTAAATATAAGTATACCCAAATTTTTATCTAGAAGGACATTTTCCTAATTTATTTCTCAGAAATTCCAGTTTGAGTTCTATCTGGTCCAGGAATAGATCTGGTATATCTGAATAACTGCTAGTGTGGGCCAGACCGAAGCTGTTAGCTGAGGGGATGGAGGATCTTCCCAGATAATGACAGTAGATTGAAAAGAAGCAGTTATACTCTAAGAAGTAGTTATGCTCTCAGTTTAGGCTGAGTCAACTAAAAGGCCATATTTGTGATTCTGAGCACAGAGCTATGGTTCTGATCTAAATCTGCAGTTGTACTCATGTAGTGATTACCTACGTGGGTCCTAGGAATAAACTGTGATTTACATGAAAACAAAAGAAGTGAACATTGAAGGAGCTATTTCATCAAATGCACTAAGATGGTAGAGTGCAAACAGGACAAATCTGAGTATTGAATAGAATATGGCACAGAATGAGAAAAAGCTTAGATGTTACTGTCAAACTGTTATTTGGTATTGTCCCACTTTTTTAAAGTTTACTGGAAAAATGAAGAATTGGCTATACTTTGGGGTGTATCCATGTGTGTGAACACCTGCAAGATTCCCCCCGAGGACTTCTGAAGATACTTGGAAAAGACTTTGCAGAGTCCCAGAGGTCCCCTATAAGCAAAGTCAGTGGAAACTGAATTGTTGCTATAAATTATGAAATTACATTTCATAAAAATTTGAAATGTACAAATTTCAAATTTATATTAAATCACATGAGATAGTGAACACTGAGAAAAGGCAATTTTTAACATTTTCATATTATTATATTTGAGTGATTCCCAATCATATTCCCAAATCTCAATGCCACCTTCAATACTGCATATAGGCTGAAGAAACTCAAGTTGTGTGCAAGTGTTTAAATAAGATTATTATTTTTAGCTCCGACTAATAAAATGGAACCATGATAATGGAGATTTTAAAGAATGAATTAAAGACAGGAAGCACAAAAGATTACCAGAAATATATAATCTATTTGAATCCAACCATTCTTCTTAAATGAGTGTACATGATTTGAACTATATTATGTGATATTTCATAACTATGCTCATTATTTTTAGTATGACAGGAGAGTATTTTGTTTAGTTTTTGTTTTTGTGTGGTACGGGGTATTGAACCCAGGGCCATACAACCTCCAAGCTATACCTCTAGCCCTTTTTATTTTTTGTTTTGAAACAAGGTCTCACTAGATTGCTGAGAGTTTCATTAAATTGCTGAGACTGATCTTGAACCTGCGATCCTCCTATCTCAGCCTCCCAAGTATTGGAATTACAGGCACGAGCCACTGCAACTGGCTGACAGAGAGTTTTTGGAGGAGGATTTAGCATCATCTTCATGTTTCCTGTTCTACAGGAATTAATCAGCTAAAGAATCAAACCGTTAATAATCATAATAGTAATTATGTATCTTTAAGTACCTAGTTCTGCCCTTCCATGTTTCAATAAGAGATAATACTGGTTTCTCAGTCTTATGTTTGTCTTTCAGCTCTGCAGTAACTTGTACAAGACATCTGTGCACAATTCATCCAGCTGTGATTGAATTCCTAGTTTCAGTGTTTTTTTTTTTTATCAACTCAATAATTAAAGGCAAATTCCTGTGGTTGGAAATATTTGGAAAATGTCTGAAAATATAAATAGTTGCCAAAGGGCAACACTTTATAATCATACTGTTAATAAGGGTCTCAAATGCCCAGAGAGTCTTTCTATGAACACTAGTAAATAGTATTTTTGCAATCTGCATAAATACTTGACTGTCATGAATGGATCTAATTCTTCCTCATATTTCAAGGGACAGGAGATTGAAAGGTCTTATTATCATTTATGTCCTACTTCTGTGTTGTGCTATCTTGGTGCAGGGAAAAAAGGGATTAGTAAAATAGCAGAGCTTTTTATTATATCCCTGGAAATTAGGGTAACCTGTAAGCTCTTTGTTCCCCAGATGGTTATTAGTTTAAAAATGGAGTAAGAAAGCTGGGTGTGGTGGCACACTCTTGTAATCCCAGTACTTAGGAGGCTGAGACAGGAGGATCGTAGGTTCTCAGCCAGCCTCAGCTACTTCATGAGGCTCTCTGCAACTAAGTGAGACATTGTTTCAAAATAAAGAATACAAAATAAGGCTGGGGGTATAGCTCAGAGGTAGAATACCCTGGGGTTCCATCCTTAGTAATAAAAAAAAAATGGAGTAAGAGCAGGGCATGTTAACACATACCTGTAATTCCAGTACTTGGGAGGCTGAGGATCACAGGTTTGAAGCCAGCCTCAGAAATCTAGTGAGGTTCAGCTCAGTGGTGCATGCCTATAGTCCTAGCTGCTTAGCCGACTGAGGCACAATGGAGATCCTATCTCAAAATAAAACAAAAATGGGTGGGGATGCAGTTCAGTGGTGGAGTACTTGCCTAGCATGTGTGAGGCCCTGGGATCAATCCCCAGTAACACACATGCGCACACACACACACACACACACACATATACACACACACACACACACTAGAAGATATTGAGGCAAATTTCCCCACCCGTATAATTATACTGATGAAAAAAAGGGGAGTCAAAGTTATATTTTCTCATCTTTACCCAAAGAGAAATAGGCTTTTGTCATAGTTGTTTTGTTGTGTAATTTGTAAGGCACGATCTGCAAGGGTCTCAAGATTACATGGAATAGGTTAATATATTGGAAGACTTTTTTTATATAAATCATTTTACCAGATTTGCTGCATGTGACTATTTCACGTAAATTTAAAAAACTGGATTTAAATACTTCCCAAGGTTTATGTTGGTGTATTTATTGTTCACAAAACCAAAGAGCATGCTGGAAGCAGAATATTTTGGCCAAGTCTCCACAACAAAAATACATAAAGGTTTATTGTAGCAACTGACTGAATAACCTGAGCCAAATATCCATACTTTATGTGCTTATTGTAAGTGTTTTAGACATATTTTTCTCCTCACTAACAAGTAACGTTTATTCCAGTGTATATTTTCCTGATTGACCACGTGACTGGGCACAACTGCTTCTTTTCAACTGGCAGCTGTAATGCCATTTACAAATCTAACAAGTTTTTCCAATACCACTTTGGGTATTGCAATGACCAGCTGGGTCTTTAACTGGAGATTGAGTGAATATTTAAGTAAGAAAATCTATCAAACCAAAACTTGGGAGTTTGCTCCTTTTACATGGAAGTATTAAGGCCTTTGAACCCATCTGTGCTTTCAAAATTTGTTTGAAACATGCAATGGAATGAAATATTTGAATGGTCTCCTGCCTGTCATTCTGCTATGGAGTACGACTGTGAGTAATGTACTGGTGCCTCTTATATCCAAAAACTTTGCATTTTGAGCCCGGTAGTATTTATTCAAGTGTTGGGCTGACTTAACAGTTGATCCTTGGAGTCCAGTTCTATTGGGATTAAATAAGCAGTCAAAGATTTCAGCAGTGAGAAAGGGGAAATAAAGAGTGGGAACTATTTTATGAAAACATAAGTGGAGTTAATGGAAGACAAGCTTGCTTTCAAATGACACTTTTTTTTTCCTAAAGTCATTTGCAAATGCCCTTTCCTTTCTGTTAATAGTTTTCAGATTGATTTATCTATTGGGTTTATATCTGTTGAGGTTGTAGATTTTGACTTAAGTTTCTCTGTGTTTGTTTTAGTAGAATAGTATCTGGTTTGTATTTTAACCTCCAAGTACTTTAGGTTTGAAAAAGTTGGGATACATTCTTTCAGATATGTCTTTGTAAAGATCAACTGAAATAAGTAAGGAAAATGCTGGCTCTGATAACTATAGATTCTTCTAGTTAACAGAAATGATGATCCTGGCTCCAGAGTCAAACTTGGTTGAATCTGCTTCTGCCCTCATACTTCCTGTGCAAGCCTGAGCAAGAATTCAGCTCTTTTGCATCAGTCCTGTACATGTAAAATGGAGATGCCAACCCTACTGAACACTGAGTGTGTTTGTGGGGATCAAATAACCCAATCAAAAAATGGGCAAAGGATCTAAATAGACACGTCACAAAAGGAGAAATACAAATGGCCAATAAATGTATGAGGAAATGTTCTACATCATTAGCAATCAGAGAGATGCAAATCAAAACTACCTTGAGATTTCACCTAACTCCAATCAGAATGGCAATCATGAAAAACACAAACAACAAAAAATGCTGGCGAGGATGTGTAGAGTGGGAACTCTAATACATTGTTGGTGGGATTGCAGATTAGTGCAACCACTTTGGAAACAGTATGGAGGATCCTCAGACGAATTGGAATGAACCTACTATATGATCCAGCAATACCACTTCTGGGTATCTACCCAAAAGAATGGAAACCAAGCTATCAGACTAATGCATGTGTATCTATGTTTATAGCAGCTCAATTCACAACTGCCAAACTACGGAACCAGGAAAGATGTTCATCAACAGATGAATGGATTACAAAACCAAGAGATATGTACACAATGGACCTTTACTCAGTCATAAAGAATGACAACATCATGTCATTTTCAGGGAAATGGATGGAACTGGAAAACATTATGCTAAGTGAGATTAGTCAGTCACAAAAAGTAAAAAATCGTATGCTTTCCCTAATATGCGGAAGATAGGGAGAAAGTGGCATATAAGAGGGACTCTAGACAGAGAAGGAGAAACCTTAGATGAACAAAGAAGGTGACTGAACTGAAGGGTTTTTTTTGGGGGGGGCACCCTAATGCACACAATGTACTTTCACAAACATATGGAAGTCAATCACTAAACTGAACTTGAGAAGGAGGGAGTGCAAGGGAGTGGGGCGGGAATTGGGGAAGGGTTAAATGAGAAATGTGTGCATGTATGCCTTTACCAGCTTGTACCTAACAAAGATGTATGATTACAATGCACCAATAAAAAAACAAATTAGGCAAAAGTATAGGCATCCTGGCTTCAAATACATACATTAAGACAAACACATAGAAACAAGAAGGAAGGTAGCTAAGGTTTCCAGTGTATTAATGCTGGATTTTATTTTCTACATAAATCATTAGAATAGATGTTCAGACAAATGTTAAACCAGGAAAAATATTTTTGTATTAAATAATTTAATGATAAAGACATTGGCTATATCTAACCTGTGCCAAACTACCATTGGTCATGAGAGTTTAGAAAAATTATAAAAACAGTAATAAGCTAAAGATTATATAACACAAATTAATCAACAAAGTTGTAAGGGTAACAGTGACTACCCTAGTTTTTCTATTTCTTCCCCCTCACCACTCCTTTGTCTTTTCCCCATTTAGTCCTTTATATGTTGGCCTTCTATATCTTGGCCAACTTATCTATCCATAGATTCTATTTCAGTGATCTAATTCACACTCACAGCTTCACTAGCAATCACCTCTTTTTCTAAGGTCCAGATATGAATTAACAATTGATGGATCCAGACCTTTTTTATGAGGCCATGGTATTTTACCCTCATCAAGTCTAATACTCAAATCTATGAGCCTTTGTCTGAATTCCCTGTTGCTGTAAATGGCAAACAGGCTGGTTGCCTTAGGAACTCAATGTAACCTTTGATTCTTTATTTTTCTTTCCTTTCATCATCCAATGCACTGCCAAAACCTATAGAACTTTCCTTCATAATATTTTCTCCCTGACACCCTCTTTTCCATTCAAATGTCATCATTATCATTCTAATATAGGTCTTTATGATTCATTTGCAAGAGCTTTGCTTCCTGGACAAGCTGCACATGACAGAGCTGATAAGACATTTGATTCAATTTTAGTAGTTCTTAATCTATTTCCTTGTTTCCCATCTTATTATTAGCAAATTCATATTCTTGTGACAGTTGTGAGAACTGTCATTTCATGGCAGTTACATTCATATCCTTCCTTTGTTCAAAACCTTTATGAGACTACCTATTATTTATTTTGAATGCCCTCGACATTTTACCATATCACACTCATGATATTACAAATTCATTCCATTGATATACTCCCATGTGCTCTTACAGGCACAAAACTGTAACTTCTTCCTATTCTTCCTCACTTGTGAAAATATAGAAAAGCCCACATCAAAAGTGAGACCACTGGTAGACCATCTACCACCAAAGTAACTTAACTGGTAGGAGTTATGAAAAAAATCATTAAAAGTGTCTAGAAGTTGCCCTAGGGTATACAGCAAATGGCAAAATGTTCATTCAAGAAAATCTCCTAAACTTTAGAACTACAAGAGTCTATAGCATTTAAGTAACACTCCACTCCTAAACCTCTACCATCCATCAACTCTGGGTACAGGAGCCAGAAGTCAAAATTCATAAGCCCTACTCCTGCATTGTTGTGGTCAAGAAGCCAGAGGCACCAGTGTGGTGGTGCATGCCTATAATTCCAGTATTTGGGAGGCTGAGATGGGAAGATCACAGGTTCAAGGCCAGCCTCAGCAATGTAGTGAGATTCTCATCAACCTTAAAAGACCCTGTTTCAAAACAAAACAGGACAAAATACTACTACTATGACGACGACAACTAATAATAATGATGAAAATAATAACAACATCTAGGGGTGTAGCTTGGAGGTAGAATGCCCCAGGGTTCAATCGCCAGTACCACAGGGGAAAAAGAAGGAGAAGATGAAGAAGAAGAAGAAGAGGAGGAGGAGGAGGAGGAGGAGGAGGAGGAGGAGGAGGAGGAGGGCGGCGGCAATAATGATGATAGGGGCTACCACTCTTTCCTGCTCCTAGTCTGAGGCTACAGTTGAATATGCTGCCACTGCTTTCATTTCTCATCCTTACCCTTCAACTGCTCTTTGCAGAAGCTCCATTTGATGTGGGAGCAGTTCAAGGAACCAAGTTTCTCTTTTTCCACCAAGTTCTCACATTGTAAGGTGGAAAGCACGGAAGATTAAGAATATGGAGCTCTTGTTTGACACAGCTTCCTCACAGGGCAGCATTTCCATGCCCAGAGGGGTTGCTGTTCCTTTTCCATGTCCACAAAAGACTGGGAGCCACTCATAAAAGTGATCTCAGCTCTAGGGAATCGGTGCATGATTTCAATGCAGGGAGAAAGGCAGTCCATAAGGGCAAAGAGCTTCGCAGGCCTGCCATAGAAGCAGATTTTATTTGGAATTAAGAAAACAGAATTCCACCCCTAATTTCATTGTCTGAAATGATGTTGCTGTTGTGTAGAAACATTAAAAGAAGACTAGTAGAGCTGACAAAGGCAAGATGGCAGAGCAGTCAGAAGTTTCACAAAGGGAATCAGTAGAAGAGATGATTAAGGTGAGCTTTCTTGAGATTGCAGACAATTCTGGAGGTTAGAATTTATGTAAGTACTAATCAGAGTAGGATGTAGGGTACACGTAGCAGCACTCTCAAGACTGAGCAAGCCACACACCAACTCATCATCACAGGGAAGAAGTTTCACTGATACAAGGAACTTAAACACAACTTCATAGGTGTGTGGGTGGGGAGTGATTGGATACTTTACCACTCTGACCCAGGGTGATCTCCAGGAAACCACATTTAAAAATACTATCACATACATCAATAAAGGCCATCAATGAAAAATCCACAGCTAACATTATACTTAACTATGAACATTTGAATGATTTCCTCCTATTATCAGGAATAAGATAATGGTATCTATTTTGGGCATTTCTACTTACAGGCAAATTATGAAATAACTGTATGTATACATATATACATGTATAAGTGGTAGCCAAATTGGAAAGGAAGATGGAAAACTATTCTGTTTGTAGATAATATAAAGCTCTGAAGAATCTACAATGAAAACAACAACATCAACAAAAAACTCAGAGTTAGTAAGCTTGGCAATGTCAGGAAACAAGATCCATATATAAAAATCAGTTGTATTCTTATACAGTAGCGATATGCCCTCTGAAGATAAATGTAAAATAATTATATTTAAATGCCACCAAAAATTAAACATTATGTGTAAATTGAATAAAAGAACAAGTATTGAAACTACATTATAAAACATTATCGAAAAAAATAAACACCTAAAAGGCTTCCCATATTTATGGGTCAGAAGACTTAATATTCTTAAGAAGAAAATAATATTCATATTATCCTACAAAATCAATGCAATCCTTATCAATATTTTGGCTGGATTCTTTTGCAAAAAAAGACAAGTTGATCTTAATATTTATGTATAACCCAAAGCACAAAAGCACAAGCAAAAAAGAAAAGTACTGGCAAAAAAATTAAAATCTTTCATGCTACTGATTTGACCACCAAAAAGGAGAAAATATTGCTAATAGAAAGTGAGAAAATATTAGCAAATCATATTTTTGATCAGGCAAATGTACCCAGGATAAAAAAAGAAAATTGTTACAATTCAATAGTTAACAAAAGAAGTAACCAATTGAAAAATGGGTTGAATAGATAGTTTTATAATGAAGATGCCCAAATAGCCAATAAATATATGAAAAGATGTTCAAAAAACTTAGTCCTTAGGAAAATGAAAATCAAAATAATAAGTTACCAGTTTTCATCTATCATGTTAGATATAATAAAAAAATGATGCTGAGGATATGGAGAAATCAGGGCCCTTGTAAATTTAGAGGGATTGTAAATAGTGTAGTCTTTTTGAAAAATAATTTGTCAGTTCCTCAAAATTTAAATATAGTGTTAACATATGACCCAGCAATCTCACTTCTACATGTATACCCAAAATAAATGAAGACATATGTTGCTATAGTTTGGATGCTGCATATTCCCAATGGGCCATGTGTAAAAGGCTTTGCTCTCAGTGTAGCAGTAATGGGAGATGCTGTGTCCCTTTAGGAGGTGGCCTGGTGGGAGGTCTCAAGCCACTGGGGGATGCCTTTGAAGGAGATGGTGGATCACTAATCTCTTTCTCTCTGCTTCCCGCTGAAGATGTAAGCTATTTGCCTTTCAGTACTCTTGGCAGAGGCCCAAAGCCATGGAACCACCCGGTCTTGGACTCTATGGAAACGCAGAGCTAAACCATGAGCTAAATATGTTTTTTTTTTCTCTTTATAAGTTAATTGCTTCAGGTATTTTGTTATGGTGATGCACAACTGACTAATATACATGTTCACACAAAAACTTCATCTTAGAAACATTATTAATAACAGGCAAAAAAAAAAAAAAACCCTATCCCATATTCCCAACAATTGACAAATGGATAAATAAAATGTGGTATATTTATATAACTATTTGGCAATAAAAAGAAATGAATTCTTGGCAAACATGACAATATGAAGGGCCTTTGGAAAAAAAAACTATATATTATATGATTCCATTTATATGAATATGAAAAAAAACAGATTTGTAGAGATACAAAATAGATTAGTGTTGGCTTATGGCTGAAAGGGGGGGGGGCAGAGTAGGGAAAATAAGAATTCACTGCTATTGAGCTTTTTGTTAATTTTAAGGGGTGATAAAACTTTCTAAAATTAGATTCTGATTATGGTATGTAACTATGAAAAACTAAAAGTCATTGCACTGGGCATTTTAAATGGGTGGATTGAATTCAATGTGCATTGTATTTCAATAAAGCTATTGAATATGCTAATCAGGCTGAATAAAATTACTAAATGTCTTACTTTTCAATTTATTCCAATTTCATAAAATTTAAATTACTTCTGCACAGCAAAGGAAACTATCAAGAACCTCAACAGAGAGCCTACAGAGTGGGAGAAAATTTTTGCCAGTCACACTTCAGATAGAGGTCTAATATATAGGATATACAAAGAACTCAAGAAAATCGCAACTAAGAAAGCAAATAACCCAATCAAAAAATGGGCAAAGGATCTAAATAGACACTTCAAAAAAGAAGAAATACAAATGGCCAATAAATGTATGAGGAAATGTTCCACATCATTGGCAATCAGGGAGATGCAACTCAAGAAAATCGCAACTAAGAAAGCAAATAACCCAATCAAAAAATGGGCAAAGGATCTAAATAGACACTTCAAAAAAGAAGAAATACAAATGGCCAATAAATGTATGAGGAAATGTTCCACATCATTGGCAATCAGGGAGATGCAAATCAAAACTACCCTGAGATTTCACCTAACTCCAGTCAAAATGACAATCATAAAAAACAAGAACAACAACACATGCTGGCGAGGGTGTGGAGAAGTGGGAACCCTAATACATTGTTGGTGGGATTGCAAACTTGTGCAACCACTTTGGAAAACAGTATGGAGGATCCTCAGAAGAATGGGAGTGAACCTACCATATGACCCAGCAATACCACTACTGGGTATATACCCAAAAGAATGGAAACAAAACTATCAGACCGATGCATGTGTATCTATGTTTATAGCGGCTCAATTCACAATAGCCAAACTATGGAAGCAGCCAAGATGTCCATCGACAGATGAATGGATTACAAAACTATGGGATATGTACACAATGGAATTTTACTCAGCCATAAAGAAGAACAAAATCATGTTCTTTGCAGGGAAATGGATGCAATTGGAAAACATTATGTTAAGTGAGATTAGTCAGTCACAAAGAGTAAAGAAGCATATGTTCTCCCTAATATGCGGATACTAGGGAGAATATGGGGCATAGGAGGGTCTCCAGATGAAAAGGAGAGATCCTCGATAAGCAAAGAAGTTGATTTAATTGTAGTGGATGCATGGGGCAGAGGGACACCCTAAGGCACATGATGTACTTACACAATCATACCAAGGTCACTCACTGAAGTGAACCTGAGGGGGAGGGAAGGGGAGGGAACGGGGTGGGAATTGGGGAAGGGGTCAAATGAGAATTATGTGCAAATATGTTGTTAACAACTTGTACTTAACAAAGATGTATGCTATATTGCACGAATTACTACAATAAAAAATAAAAAAATTAAAATTAAAATTTCCTAAAGTATCTGAAACTTATAATATCTAATAATTAGTTAATTTATTCTACTGAATTTTCTAGAATAGTGTTATAAATGGACATATGTCAGTATACAATTTAAAATTTTTCTGTTACCACATTTTTTAAAGTAAAAGAAAACAGGTAGCCAGTGTAGTGAGACACAACTGTCATACCAGTACTTGGGAGGCTTAGATAAGAGGATGATCACAGATTAGAGGACAGAATGTGGTAACTTAACCAGACTGCTTCAAAATTAAAAAATAAAAAGAGTTAGAGTGTAGCTTAGAGGAAGAATGCTCTTTGGTTCAATCCCTTGTAGCACACACACAAAAAAGTAAAATAAAACAGATTAAATTAATTATAGTAATATGTTTTATATCTGAAATTACTTGATATTATTTAATGAGTGTAAAATTTTAGTGTAATATTCTACATCTTTTTTTCATATTCCATCTGTATTTTACACTTATAACATGTCTCAATTTCAACTATCCATGTTTCAAATGCTCAATACATCCATATGTCTAGTGACTACCATATTGGACATCACAGTTCTAGATACATTATCATAACAAGTAACAATAAAGATCTTCTTCAAATATTTAGACATTTCTTTTTTTTTATCTTATTGCAAAGATTAGGGCCTCCTGTAAAATGATGGATAATGATGGTGACAACAGGTTCCCCTAGTGTTTTGAGAATGTTTCTTATAATTTACTGTGAGTTTAAACATATAAATAACAAGATTCCTTGTGATCTGTTTTGTGGTTACCTTTGAGATAGTAACGAGCATCTTTGCCTATCTAATTATTGAATGAACCCTTTTTCCTTAGGATGAGCTCTTTCCTGAGATATCTCCATTGTACGCAGCTATTTACTCAAGCCCTCCAGACAAGCCAGGCATGATGGCATCACCTGTAATCCCAGTACTTGGGAGGCTGAGACAGGAGGACCACAAGTTCTAGACCAGCCTCAGCAGCAAGGCAAAACTCTTAGCAACCTAGTGAGATCCTATAGAAAAGAAAAGAAAAAAGAGGGCTAGGGCTGAAGCTCAGAGGTAGAATGCCCCGGGTTCAAATTCCCAGTACCAAAAAAAAAAAAAAAAAGTTCTCCAGACCGTTCAAGAAAAGCTTAGGATGGATTTGACTTTGGCTCATACTGAGATTACTTCTACATAAATACACAAAAAGCTTCACTTGATACTAAATCAATAACCTATATTGTTTTAAGTAATTTTCATTTCTAGAGATGAAAATTTGATGCACAAATATTGGAGTAAAGGACTTTATGACCTCTGTTATTGTCCTTTGAATAAACAAAGCATTACACATACCAATTAAATTACTGTATTTAGAGAAATTAAATTAGAGTGCTTCCTTCAAAGTATTATTTATTTTTAGGTAGTTAAGAAATTAACAGAATATGTGTACTTTCCTGAAATTATCTTAGTGTAATCTAACAAATGACAACTGACTATGAAGACATATAGCTCTTTAAAAAATTAGTTTTAGCTAGACTCAGTAGTACATGGCAATAATCCCAGTAGTTAGGAGGCCAAAACAAGAGGATGGCAGGTTTGAGGCCAGCCTCAGCAATTTAGCAGACCCTCAGCAACTTAGTGAGACTGTTTCAATATTTAAAAAAAAAAATTAAAAAGACCTAGGGTGTAGCTCAAAGATCAAATGCCCCTAGATTCAATCCCCACTACCAAAAACAAATTAGTTTTACATTTTATTATTCATTGTTCCTATACATTACATAGAAAGAAAAAATATATTAAGAAATAATGTTTTATATGTTTGTGCATGCACACACATATCATATGAAATTTTTCTCTTGATGAATTAATTTCCACATCTTTTTCAGAGTCCCTTGCTTGGTGAGTTTTCTAATATGATTTATATGGATTGTTCAATGTTAAGTTTACAGGAGAAAAATATTCAATAAAAATATTGTATTCATAGAATTAATACGAATTTAATTTTAAAACATCATTTTATCTTATTAGTTAACTAGCTTCCTAGACATATTAAGTACTGCTATAGATTCTATGGCTAAAAAATAGAATAAATAGCAAGATTTGTTTCATATACCCAGAAGAAGTATAATAGACAAGGATAATAACTCACATTTTCCTTTGTAAGAATCTACATCCATGTTCTCACTCAAATTGTCTCTTCAAATCCATTCAGTATTTTTATTCTAGAACTACTTTGGACTTCATGTTTAATATACTTGAAAAATTATTCCACAGTTTCTGCTTCTAGGAAGGTGGGAGAAATATACTTTTCTCCATTATTTTCTAAGTGCAACTAAAAACCCTAGGCATTTTCTATGGAATAAGTATAAGGAAGACTGTAAAATAGAGAGAAGGCAGACTGGCTAGAGGGAGCTTGGGACCTAAGTAGGCATCTAGTGGTAAGTTCCCTAGGTTTTTTTTCTTGACGCATAGATCCTAAAATTAAAGTTGAAGAATCTAGCAATCTGGGGATGCCAATGAACACTGAAAGAAAAAGTCCCCCAAAATCTTTCTTTAGGTAAAAACCAGCGGAAAGGGTCAGCCCAGCCAGATGGAGAGCTCTTTGGTCAATAGCCACTGTACTCCTACCAAACACCCCAGGGTGGAGAGGAACTGCACTCCCACCCACGTAGGCAAAGGCAGAGCAGGAAGCCTAGACTCCTCCCCTGAACTGGTGGTGTCAGAGAGGGTCAAGTGGAGAGGAAGGACTTTCATTGCCACTTAGTGGGAGCAAGGCCATCTTGCCTCCTGTGGCACCAAATGCCCAGGTGGCAGGAGAAATGAAGGGCCTCCATCCCTCCCAGCCAGAAGCTTATCAGTGGAAACCTAATGGGGAACCTCATTATTAGTAAAAAAGATCCGCTTTTGAGTGTTAATGAGGCTGAGTGTGGGACTAAGACTTTTACACCCTCCAGCCTCTTTTCCCCTGCCAGAGTGGTGCTATAGAAAGCCAGCTAAAGTAAGATCCCAAATGTATAAAGTCATGCTAATTGTTCAATTGAAAATCACTCATCATATCAAGAACCAGGAAAATCTCAAACAAAGTGGAAAAAAAAAGTTATCAATAGATGCCACTAATATTAGAATTAATCTCTCAAAGGTATTAAAACAGCTAACCATAACAGTTCTCCAATGAGTAATTATAAACACACTTGAAGCAAATGAAAAAAAATAGACAGTATTGGCAAATAAATAGAAGACAAAAAGATGAAATGGAAAATTGGAAGTTAAGAATTACTAAATTAAAAAATCCAATGGATAAGCATGAGATCAGAATATGGAGGATAGATGGAAGAATCAGTGCACAGGGGATAGAACAATACAAATTACCTAATCCAAACATCATGAAGAAAATAGACTGCTAAAAATAAACAGAGACCCATGTAACCAAAATAAAATATCTAATAATCAGTGTCATCTGAGTATCAGGGTGAGAGAAGAAGGAGATTGGGGTGATGGGTTAATCCATCCAGGATGCATGGCAGTCTTAAGTGTCTATGCACCAAAGATAATATCTTAAAATATATGAAACAAAACTGATAGGAATAAATAAAAGGAGAAATAGATAAAGGCACCAGTACAGTTAGAGATTTCAACATCTATCTCTCAACAACTGAAATAATAACTAGACAGAAAATCATAACATAAAAGTTAACTGTACCATCAGTGTACAAGATCTAATCAATATATGCAGAACACCCCATACAACATCTTTCACGTTTTTCTTCCAAATGCCCACAGAACATATATCAGACTAGATCCTGGGTCATGAAACAAACCTCAACAAATTTAAAATAATTGAAGTCATACAGTGTACTCTCCAGTCACAGTGGAATCAAACTAGAAATCAATAACAGAAAGAAAACAATCTCCAAACACTTCAGCACATTTCTAAATAATCCATGAGTCACAGAGAAAATCTCCAGGGAAATGTACATTGAACAGGAAAAAAAGATACTTATCAAAAAAGATACATATAAAAATTGTAGGACACTACTAAAATATCATTCAGAGGGAAATTTATAATATTAAATATATACATTGAGAAAGAGGA
>PVLC010028753.1:0-11195 GCA_004027655.1 Graphiurus murinus
ACACACACACACATTACCATGTCCTCTTTCACCTTCCAAAAATTATTATTCCATCCTTCAAAACTTCACTCTGGGGTGTATGGATGTGGGGAGCTGGGAGGGGGCTTTCAAACCCAGAATTGTGTTAGCATTAATAAACTAGGAAAAATAAAACATCAGAGTCTTATTCTATAATTTTTCTGCATCCAATATTTGACTTATTTTTTTAACTCCACTTCAATAGTGCTGACTCATAGCTAGTTGCTTCTTGTCTTATTTTGGTGACATTTGTTTTTCCTTACTATTTAATTACATAGGCAGCACCCAGTAATCCTACGAGGTAGTATATAACTGCTAAAGTTTAAACCCTGGTGAACAGGTCACCAATAGGAACTAAAGTAGAAATAGAAGCATGGTATTAAATATGTCATGTTTCTTTTCTTTTCTTCTTGACATTTTTATTGGTGCAATGTAATTATACATCATAGTGAGATTCAAAGTGATACAAACATACATGCACACAGCACTTGGAAAATCTGTCACATTTCTACTTTATCTCAGGCATTTAAAAGAGATGATTATGTTTATGAAGACAGGAGAACACTGTGGTTACTCGACATGCACCCATTTATTGAGTGCTTATGTATAATCCAGCACTTTTCTGGTCATAGATGTGCAGGAAGCACGAGAGGAGCACGTCCTGCTGTGTAGTGAGAGGTGTTGGGATTTCTGGGAGTCTGCATGGAGCTAGAGTTGGAAGTGCAAAAGATTCACTGCACTGAGAAGTAACATTGGTAAAAAGAAAGTTGAGTTTGGCCATGGGGAACTGTCAGATCATGCTGTTGATCTGACAAAGTCAACCCAGTGAGGAACGTTGAACAACGATTGTCCCATTAGTGGGGTCAGTGTTAGTGGATGGCTATGCTGGGGGGGCAGCCTCAGAAGATTTTAATGTGGGCTCAAAAGCTGAATTAGGCCTGAAAGAGTTAACAGCTGGAATCATCAGCTAACTCTATTCCCGGAAGCTGAGCCTCATGTTCTTTCTTGAAGCGTGGCCTGTCACACACACAAATAATGTACAGGAAAGCTGAAAATCAGGCAACACATGTGGGGCCAAAATTCTAAGCTCACTGACATGGCTTCAACTCAAATAAGGTCAGGATTAAAAGGGATCGGACGGGGTGCTACAGCTCAGAAATGACCTGAGCATTTGGTTTAACATCAGCTGGAATTTAAGATTTTTTTATGGACAAAAGAAGACACAAAGTCATTTGGCTTAAAGGGTCAGGGATGTGATATACCATTAAAGATATTTAAAGCATTCCTCTGCTTTAGACAGGGACATGATTTTAAAACTTTGGGGACATAAGACCTGTGTGCTATGTTCTACTCCTTAGTAGCAGAAGCCCAAATGTCACAGCTATCTCTGTTGCCTAGACATACCTGAGTCTGGCGAGGTGGTTAAGGAAGCAGGCTCTGGAGTGACACCATTAGCCCAAGTCCCAGTACCACCCCTTCAAGCTCCGTGACCTCGAGAAAGTCACTTATCCCCACTACCTCTCTATGTGTAAAATATGGGCAAAAAATAATGCCTATCAGGTAGGGTTGTTGTTAAGGTTAAACCCATGTTACTCAAAGTGTGTGTCCTGAGCCAGTATTATCACCAACAAACTTGTTAGAAAGAAATGTAGAAAACTTACGAGCCCCATCAAAGACCTTCAGAATCAGAATCTACATTTAAGCAATATCTCCAGGTGACTTTTGTGCATATTAAAGGTTGGAAAACACCAGGTTAATGATATAATGTACATCAAACACTTAATGTGGTGTCTGTCATGTACTAAACCACACAATAGATAAAACTTTTTACTGTTTAGGTTATTATAGTTATTTTCCTTCTGAATCATCTTGGGCAGGCACATCCCTTGAGAACTATAAAATTATGATCATAATGTCTATCTGAGGACCAGATGAGGTTTTAAAGTCCTTGAAAACTCTTAGAGATCCCTGCTGTGTATTCAGGATCCTATAGTAGTAATGGTACTTCACTCTCATATGTCAGGCACTATTCTTGGTGTTCTACATGTATTATCTTATTTAATCACCCAACAGTGCTATAAAATAGGTACTTTTTTAACAATTATTTTATACCTGATTAAACTGAAACATGGAGAGATTCAATAAAATTGCTCAGTGAAACACAAGAATAGTGTTGAGATTTGAACTTTGGCAATCTGATATAAAAAACTATACTCTTCATGCTGTCCCTCTAGCCAGGTCATCAGAGAGTTAAAATAAACTAATTCTAAGACAGCAATATTCAATGAAACATCGACAAGTCATGGCCACAGCAGACAACATTCAGGCTGTGGATTCTCAAATGTGGCTGCACATTGCACATTAGAGTGTTTATGAGTGAGTAGAATTTTTTAAAAATACAGGCTTCTTAAAGTTTCATCCCCAGAGCTTCTGTTTCATTAGATTAGGAGAAGAGACAAGGTTCTGGGCTTTCTTAAACCTGTTAAAGATTAATCTAATGTAGAATTAAGAATGAGAATGTAGGGAAGACGGGTCAACTAGCCACTTCTTCAGTGTTCCGTATGTGGTAAGTTAAACTTCTTCCCAAATAATTGGAAGGAATAAGGAGGAAAGGAAGGAGGAGGGAAAAGAAAAGGAAAGGAGAGAGGCTGGCGGGCTATGGAGGTGTGAGCAATTCTCCCTAGCAATCCTGGCTTCCCTGCGTGTGTGATACACTGCAATTGCATCTCCTGAGCCACCATCGCTTGGGGATGCTTAATAGCACTGAATGGGAAATGTCTTGGTATCACTCAGTGAAGTAATCTATCCTTAATCCCACCTCCACCAAGGAGACACTCTTTCACCCAAAGGAAGATTCTACATCACCTGAGACAAAAACGAGGCACTATAGCACAGCTGGAAGAGGAGGACAGTGCTCCGATAGGAAAGAGAAAATGGAGCCATAGGTTCCACAGGTGCACAGGGAGAGTAGAATATTGGCATTTTTCAGAACCTGATTAGTAAACCTTAGACCTGAAGCATACTTTAGCCTTGACATGCATAGTGCCAGAAAATAGCAATACAGGCTCAATTCCACACAGATAGCCTGCGACATTGAAAGAGATGGACTGTAGGCAAGAAGAAGGGGAACCCAGGAGAACAGAAATCCTAACAGAAAACAGCCCTGAACCACTCACACAGAGAGGGGAGAATAGGAAGATGAGGTCAAATTCTACTTTATGATAGTTTGTAGTTCGTTGTCTATATTAAGGCAGAAGTCGAAAGCTAGTTTTAGTTCCAGGGATTGGTTTCAATCATTACCAACAAATCATTTTATTATCCTTATAAAGCATTAGTTCAAGAAACCCTCAAGATTATTAGACAAAGATACCGGGACTAAATAGACCCAAGATGAACGTTACAGTTACAGTCTGATGCCCAACTTGAGTAAACAGAAATGCCTAGAAACCTGTGTCTCCAGATTTATGTCACTCTCAGTGACTACACAGCCATCTCTCAAAGGCGATGGAAATAGCACGGGTTAGCAAACAATGAAGAAAAATGGTTCTTTCTGTGAATTGGGTGTTTTGAATTGAAAACTTGTTCATGATGTACTAGACTGCAGCATATTTAGTAAGAATCCCAGATTTGAATGGAGTGAAATTAATAGCTGAAATTGAGGAGGCATTTAGGTTAAAAACAAGTGGATAACCTTTTATAAATAAAGCTTTAATTAGCATTCATCCTTAAAACATTACAGATTTTACTTTATTGTTATTTAACATCCCTGAATTCCTCAGGGATGCTCCAGATACCAGGGACTAACCACAATGGTGAATAATTCATACAGACTATAGAGCCAGAGAGAGAGAGAGAGAGAGAAGGAGAAAGAGAGAGAGAGACAGACAGTTGATTGGGTTTTTTCCCAAGAAATTGTTAATGTTACATTACATTTTATTGAACTGGCCTCGAAAAATAACAGCGCCTGAACATTATTATTGCAGTTATTACCTTTCCTTTCCAAGTGCCAGATCTTGTTCTCTCTTGAGTTGATACATTCTGATTACTTTTGCTTACTTTAGAGATTTGCTTTTTCTAGGAAAAAATGCTTGACTAAAACCTCTCATATTCAAATTTCTTCGAGTTATAACCATTTGCTACCGAATTTAAATAATCTCCCTTATCTTATTGAAGTCCGTTTGTTCCTTCCCAACAGACACCTTCTATTTAATATGTGGAACTGTTCCTTCGTGCCCTTTCTCCCTAACTACAAAGGACAAATGTGTCTTTCATTAGTCACAGGCATAGCTAGGGCCCCGCACTACCCAAGGAATCAGGACAGCTGACATGTCTGCGCAAATAAGACTATGGTAGAATTGAGTGTGACTGAAAGATTCTGTGGGTCCAATTCACCTTGGATTAAGCTAGAGAGATGATTTCCAGGCAGACAGGCCACTGAGTGGAAGGCATGGTGTGGGCTTGGTTTGAGTGCCTCCTGGAGAAACTTCAATGAGCAATACTCCTCAGTTTCCCAGCAGATGTACCACTGTTTGCTAAAGCTGTGTCACTCTCCCCACCATGCACGGATCTCAGGATGCTTTAGGTGTTTCTGCTTGAGTTTTTATTTTACAGGTTGAGGTATTTTGTGTATGTGTGGTTTGGGGGTATTTATTTATCCGTGATCATTCAGAGAAACTGAGCTAAGAGTTCTTTATGCTTAGCTTTAAACTGTGAGGCCTTCCTTCCCCATTGCTCATCAAAATTCCAGTTCTGCATAGAAGGAATGCACAAACTGGATTTAAATGTATCTATAAGTTGCAGAAACCCCCTTGATTCCCCAGAGTAAACTTAGGAGCACGTGCTCTGGGCACAGAAGAACCATGTCAGGTACAGGCTTCCCCAGCCCCTCATCCTCAACTGCTTAACAAATACTAGGTTAGAGGTAACCAGAGTTGCTAGTGTCAAGTGAAATTGAGAGACAGTATCAGCAAATAATAATACATGTAACCAGTGTGTCTCATTTCATAGATTGTGTTAATTGCCGGCAACCTCACCCCAGGAGGGTCCCCAATGAGCGCTTGAACCCTCCACGGTCTGCATCAGCGGGAAATCCATTTATCTCTTGATTCTCTTGGCCCTTACATACACCTAGAATTCCAGAACGCTAAATAGTCTCAGGAGGGAGTTCTGCTTGCTCCTGTCTCCTTATGTTGCTCCTTTGGAGCCAAATGCACTCCCTCAACGCTAGAAGTTACAGCACCTGTCACAAAAGCTGCTTGGTGTAGGATGACGCAGATGCCCTGGCTCCTCCTCACCGATGCCCAGGCTCCTCCCCACCGGGGCGCAGGCTCCTCCCCACGGATGCCCAGGCTCCTCCTCACCGACGCCCAGGCTCTTCCCCACCGAGGCGGCTCTTTCTGCGGGTTCTCGCGTTGAGCCCACAGTGATCGGCTGAGGCTGGGATTCTGGCAGTTTGTCTCTTGCCCAGGCTGAGTGGTTCTAAGTCCCATGGAGGAGAATTCTCATCCATCCCTTAATGCTAAGCGCAGCCATCAATCCATGCCAACCCTCCTGGACCTCCAAATGCAGCTCTCCAGCTTAACTCCACAGCCTCCTTTTCCTCAGGACCGGAACCTCGCAGACGCCAAACCAGCTAGCGACATGCCACCCCTTGGAGAAGTTTTTCAGGCCCAAGCTCAAGTTCACATCCTACCACTAAAAGAATGAAACGTCCTTCAGAGGAGGAGAAACCACCAACAGCTGCTACGCTGGGATCTCTAACGCCTAAGTCCTAAAGCCTGTTCAGGCAGTCAGCTACTTTCCTGTACAATATTCTCTTGAAACTGTGCATAGGAGACAAATGTGAGAGTATTGAAAAACTAGGATCTATTTCATGTGCACTAATGTGCATGTAATCATATATTAATAGATATTTTAGTGGTGAAATTGTTTGCTTCTGATGGTAAGGAAATAGGGAATAAAATTTTTAAAAACCTGTTTTTGTAAGACAACGTCTAGAACTCCTTAAAATATGACCATTTGTAAATTTGATAATATAAAGAAAAAAATCTAAGTATAATACTACTGTGCGATAAAATAAAAGAACTTTGTAGAGAAGAAGCAAATCACATACATAGTCTCAGGAAAAGGAATGACTTCAGACTTCTCAGCGACTCCGCCAGACGCCAGAGACAACGGGAGGATGTTTTCTAATTGTCGAGAAAATGGTCTCCATTAGAATTCTATACCTAGTCAATCTCACGTCTTGGCATAGAACAGAGACATCAGTAAGCATACGAGGCATACTGGCCAGGTTAGTTTAATACAGCAGGAGTTGCTGTATACAGTTTAAACTGAAAGAACTAGTTACAAAATAGAGGGGAGCCCGGAGACAGAGGGGCGGGAAACACAGCGCTTCCGAGAGTGACCCCTAGCACCAAAGCGGAAGCTGCCTGCTGAGGGAGCCGCTGCCTCACCGAGGTCGGAGGTTGCAGGTCGGAGGTCGGAGGTCGCCACACCAGCCCCTGCCGGTGTCATGAAGTTGCCAGATCAGGTGCTGTGGCCACACGTTTTACTCCAGAACCCTGCAGTGCTGCCTCGCTCAGATCCGCGCCAGCAGCAGGCTAGCCTCAGGCCCTGTCTCTTTCTCAAGTCATTCAGTTCTGGATTCAGATTTTGAATGTGGCAAAGATGCAGTTGACTGGTGGACTCAAAACTGCAACTGGAAAATGACTTGAAACACTTCTTTGTTGAGAATGCAGAATTTATAGTGTGGGAAGCTGTTAAAATGATGGGGAGGGGGGGGACTCAAACGACCACTGCACTCAAGATTTTACCTCTTAGGAGCTGTTCTTATGAAGCTGCTAGAAGATGCTGGTTTCTTCTCCAAACAAGAAAATGAATCATTAAAGAGGGCGATATGAATTAAGAAACAGCAGATCTAATGCAGGGAGGTAGGCAGACAATTCCCAAGGAGAGGATGAGGAAAGGTCTAAAGAGCACTCTGTGTGGAGTAGGAAGATGGGACTTGTGCAGCAGGGGAGGGGGAGGGAAGAGTCAGAGGGATCACTCGATGTGGGAAGCCCTATTGAAATATCCACCACTGCCAGAGGGCTGCAGTGGCCAGAGATTAATGAGCAACTTTTTTAATGGGGGGAGGGGGGCAAGTACTAATTTTAAGAAAATAAAAGTTATATAAGAAAAGAAATATAAAGCTGGGCACAGCAGTACATGCCTATAATCCCAGTACTTGGGAAGCTGAAACAGGAGGATCATAAATTCAAGGACAGTGTCAGCAACTTAGTAAGACCCTATTTCAAAATAAAAAATCAAAAGAGTTGGGGGTGCAGCTCAAAGGTAAAATGTCTCTGGGTTCAATCTCCAGGAAACGGAAGGAAGGAAGGAAGTTAGGAAGCTGGAAGGAAGGAAGGGAGGGAGGAAGGAGAAAGGAAGGGAGAGAAGCATAGAGTTGGGGTGTGGCTCAGTGGTAGAGCATAGGCTTAGCATAATGGAGGCTCTGGGTTCAATTCTCAGCATGCAGACATAGAAAGAGAAATATAGTTTTAGGTGTTACTTGTCTCAGGTGTGAATAACATCACCTGGGCATGATAATGTAAACACTGAATACTAATAACAGAAGAGATGACTAATGGTGGGAGGAGGATGGAAAAACGTGTGGGAGGGGAAACACTGTGGACACAAGGGGCAAATCCTCTCCCACCGCAGAAGCCAACATTTAAAAACCCAAAATAGTGATAGAAGCAATATATCTTGTTTAGAATGTGGAAGAAAATGCCAGAAGAAGCAGTAAACGAAAACAAAACAAAACAAAAATGTTGAAAATGATTACCTCCAGGGAGCAGAATTTTGGAGTGGGGAAAGGTGAAGACTGCTATTTCCATTACAAGTCTGACAGTGTTATCCCACTCTTAAATCTTATCACATACAAATGCACACATACACATATTAATTAAAACTCAATACAGAAAAAAAGCACTTCTTGCTGTACATTCATAGCCTGTCTTTAAGACTCATACATCTTCTGTCTCCAATTCTTCCCACTCTACGATATACCTGCCCATTCTATAAACCATTCTCCCATCCTGTCAAGATGAAAAACTACACGGTCCACCGGCTTCTTTCTGATTATCAACCCTAGAGAAACTAGAAGCCGGAGGGAAACGGATTTGAGGAACTAATAACAAAAATAAATTAAAATAAGACAGTAAAATAAAATACTTCAAGAACTCCTTGGGGAGTCTGAGGACTCGGGGCTGCTCCCTGGGGTGGAGGCACAGGAGAGAGAGGCTCTGGCCTGGGGGCAGCAGAGGAGCATGAGAAGGAAGCCAAAGGAGTAGGAGGACAATCACAGCCTGCCCAGTCACCTCAGAAAGGGGCAGCAGCAGCCCAGACTGCAGGTACCTGGAGGGCATGACCAGGGCGGGACAGAAGCACATAGGAGAAGAAGCAATGAAGAGGGTGCTGTGTGCTGACCCACTCCCCTGGGCATTTGCTGCACATGCCTCCCACACCAAAGTCCCAGGGCAGGGACTAAACCCATGGAGACAGTTTCTAGAATGTTTCGATGTGAAAAATAAAGGAGATAAATTATTTGTGGATGGTAGGAAAATTGGAATGGTCACTGTTATTTATGTAGCCCCCAGTGCTCTGTTCCCAGGGCTTTGCCCCTGGGCTTTCATCACCTGGAGGTATTCAAACTGGAGGCTGGACTTTTTAGCCTTTTACTGCACATAACCACATTTAGTAACTGATACTCTAAGAGGAAGAGGAGTTTTTAGAACAACATAGTCAGAAACCCATAAAAGAAATATATACTGTATATGACAATAATCTCAGTATTAGAAACCTCCTAAATTAGTATTATGTTAAGAGATAGAAAATTTAAAATTGATAATGATGACATATTTGGAGGTTAAAACTGATATCAGCCATAAGAAGCAAGAACAAGAAAACATAAGAGAACCAAGTAGACTATTATATATAAGATATATAATAGTTAATGTAAAACAGTAGATAAGACACATATAGCAAAATGGATAAATGTGATGAACAGATTAGTAAGTTGGAAGATCAGATTGAGGCGTTCTAGAGATCAGTGCGAACAAGTAAAGAGATAGGAAACATTTTTAAAAGTTAGCAGCTCTGGGTGGCAGCTTTGTAATATGGGTGAGGCCAGGCGGGACTGCATTTCCCCCAATTCCCTCTTCTGTGTCTTTCCTTTCAGGGCAGGGCTCATCTCCTTGGTTGCAGCTGCTTCTCCTCTCTCACTGAGCCCCTCTCACTCAAGGTCCAGGCATATGTGGTGACTGTGATGAAGCTCCTCAAGTTCTGCAAGAAACCTACATCATCAAGGTTAGAGGCTAGAAGCAATGTGGATTTTGATCCGTCCTTGCAGGCTCCAGCCCTTGAGCTCCTTTTGTCCACCGTGTCTGTGTGGTGGAAATACTAGGATGATGGAACTGCTGTGCATCTTCTCCCAACTCTGCATTCAACGATAGCATGAAGTTGGCCGTATGGGAGCATTCACACCACAGAAGTTGGCAATGATGAAACCAGAGCTTAACCAGCTGTTTTGTTCATTGCATAAAGCAAAGGTCACTATGGCCAGCAGGCCAAACCCACCCCACCCCATTTTTGTAAATAAAGTTGTAAAGTATACTGTAAACACAGACACTTCCACTAGTTTACATAGTGTCTGTGGCAGCTTTCAGGCTATAATGGCAGTTGAATAGTTGTGACAGATACCATATGGACCAAAAAGCTTAAAGTATTTCCTATCTGAAAATTTGCTGGGCCCTAGTCTTGACTTAAGCAAAGTGTAGGTTAATATGAAAACTGCATCATCTTATAGCTATTACATCATAAACAACACAAAAGAACAACAAATAGTCTTCCAAAGTTCAAAAGCTATTATACTATTCTGCAAAGAGGTCACTCACATCATGAACAAATGAGTCAAGATTTGACATAGGTCTTTATCATTTCACTTCTGTCTTATTCACTCGCGCAAATGAAAGTATCAGCCCACATTCATGTGGGTTCATCACTTGCAACCAGAGGTTGCTTATGGATAGAAGGATTCATAAAAATCCAGGAAAACATTCCCTGAGCATCTGTTTATCATATGGAACTTACAAGAGAGAGTATTTTGTATTTTATTACTACTTGTAAATTGCTTAAACATCCTTCATATTAAAATTATAACATATATACATATATGTGTATTAAACATTTACCAGCACAGCACTAGTTACATAGCATCCTGATTCCACTTATTAAAAAGTTTATAGCTCTATGAGAATCGACAAATGGAATCCCATCAAATTAAAAAGCTTCTGCAGCAAAGAAAACAATCAACAGAATGAGGAGACACTCCATAGAATGGAAGAAAATCTTTGCCAAGTATTCCTCTGACAGAAGATTAATATCCAGAATACATAAAGAACTCAAAAAACTTAATACCAAAAAACAACCCAATCAATAAATGGGCAAATGATCGGAACAGACGTTTCTCAAAAGAAGAACAAATGGCCAATAACTATATGAAAAATTGCTCAACATCTTTAGACATCAGGGAATGCAAATCAAAACTACATTGAGATTCTATCTCAATCCATCAGGAATACAACCCATCAAGAATACAAAACAAACAAAAAACTAAATGCTGGTGAGGACTCAGGGAAAAGGAAACCCTTATACACTGTTGGTGGGAATGTAAATTAGACTAGCAATTATAGACTGGAGGTATGGAGGTTTCTCAAAAAACTAGTACGGAGGTTTCTTTCTTTTTTTTTCTCATGAATTTTTTAAAAATTTATTTATTTATTTTTACTTGGTGCATTGTAATCATACATCTTTGTTAGGTACAAGCTGGTAAAGGTAAAGGCATACATCCACACATTTCTCATTTAACCCTTCCCCAATTCCCACCCCACTCCCTCCTCCTCCCTACTTCTCAAGGTCAGTTAGTGATTGACTTTGATGTGTTCATGGAAAGTACATCATGCTCATTAGGGTGTCCCCCCTCCCCCATCATTATCGGGCGCCCCAGGCTGAACCCTCAGCCATGAGGCCCCAATAAAAGACGCCGGCTAAATGCTACTGGTTCGAACCTCTTTTATTATAACTCTCTCTTTCTGGGATCAAGGCGTTGCACAAACGATAACAAACACAGTGCT
>PVLC010028754.1:6303-20870 GCA_004027655.1 Graphiurus murinus
CACGCTTGTAATCCCAGCATTCGGGAGGCTGAGACCGGAGGATCCGGGTTCGCGGCCAGCCTCAGCTACCTAGTGAGGCCCTCCGCAACTTAGTGAGACTCGGTTTCAAAATAAAGAATAAAAAATAGGGCTGGGGGTATAGCTCGGAGGTAGAACGCCCCTGAGTTCAGTCCCCAGTACCGAAAAAAAAAAAAAAAAAGAAAATATTTTATTGGTATGTTTTCCTTTTTATTCCTTAAGTAAAAGTGATAATAAATATAAAATAAGCTTTTAATCACTTATTTAAAAAATTTATCCTATATTGCTATAGTTAACTAGTTATTTACCAAATGGAATTATTTTGCCATAGCAGTTTAAAGCATTTATCTGTGTAGATCTAGACTTATAACCAGCAAAAAAAATTTTTTATATACTTTGGCTTTCAGTTTCCTTCTTATTCTCAACAAATCAAGAGACAATTATTGAACACATTTGCTAAAGTATTGCCAATGTGCTTTTGGTTTGGTTTTGTTACAGTACTGGGAATTGAACTCAGGGCCTTGAATATGGTAGGCATGCTCTGCCACTGAATTATATACCCCACCTTTTTTTTAGTTTTTTAAATTGGTGCTCTGTAATCATACATCTTTGTTGGGTACAAGCTGAAAAAGGCATACATGCACACATTTCTCATTTAACCATTCCTCAGTTCCTGCCCCACTCCCTCGCCCTCCCTCCTTCTCAAGTTCACTTTAGTGATTGACTTTGATATGTTCATGAAAGTACATCATGTGCGTTAGGGTGTCTCCCATCCCTCCATCACCTTCTGTTAAGTCAAATTCTTTGCTTACCTAAAGCTTCTCCTTCTTCATCTGGAGTCCCTCTTATATCCCTTTTTCTCCCTAGCTTCCACATATTAGGGAGAGCACATGATTTTTTTACTTTTTGTGACTGACTAATCTTACTTAACATAATGTTTTCCAGTTCCATCCATTTTCCCTGCAAATAACACGATTTTGTTCTTCTTTATGGCAGAGTAAAATTCCATTGCATACATATCCCATAGTTTTGTAATCATTTGCTGGTAGACATCTTGGCTGGTTCCATAGTTTGGCAATTGTAAATTGTGCAGCTATAAACATAGATACACATGCGTTGGTCCGATAGTTTGGTTTCCATTCTTTTGATACCCCACCTTTTTTTTTTTTTTTTTGAGTCAAGGTCTTGCTAATTTTCCCAGGCTGGTCTCAAAATTGGGATCCTCCTTCCTCAGCCTCCCTGGTAGCTGGGATCACAGGAATGTGATCAATATGATTCTTAAATAATTTTTTGTATAACAAAGTTCTTTTCTGTATTGTAGAAAAAAAATCACAAAATACAAGGAATTATGAAGAAAATTAACCTCCCAGAGAGCCACTCAGTGTTTTGCTATATTCAACCTACTTTCAAATATGTATTGTGAACATAATTGGGATTGTAATTCATAGTTTTATATCCTATCTCATTTTTTCACTTAACATTATATGTAAACCTTTTTGTCTGTCATTAAATGTTAAAAATTGGCTATAGAATATTCCTTCATATGAGTGTATTATAATTTATTTAAACAGTTTTCAATTGTTGTTTTCCATAGGTTGTTTTACACTTTGGCAATTCTAAATAAGTCTGTAATGAATACGCTTGTACATAAATTGTTTGAGCCTGAAAAATTCTAGATAAGATTTGTAGAAGTAAAACTGCTAGATCAGAGGATATACACTTTTTAAAAACTCTCTGATAAATAAGGCAAATTTCCAGCAGTATACAAGAGTGCCTATCTTGCTATATCTCTGGCAGTGTTGAGCTCAACACAATGTTTTCAGATTTGTTATTGTTTCATTGTAGTTATACATGATAGTGAGGTTCATAGCAATATATTCATATTATGCACATAACATTATTTGGTCTGTTTCCTTCACCATGCCTCCCCTTTCCTTTGCCTCTTCCCTCCCCATACATAATAGTGAGGTTCATTTATAGATGCACATAACATTATTTGGTGTGTTTCCTTACCCATACTCCTCCTTTCCGTCCTTCCCTCTCTCGACCCTTCCACTAGTCTACTGTTCTCTCTTCTAATTTTCATGAGGTTCCTTTTCTTATATTTTTTCTCTATAGCTTCTGCATATGACAAAATGTGCTATACACACAATGGAATTTTACAAAGCCATAAATAAGATGAATACAGTTTTTAATAGCACCCATCCTTTCAGTCTTGCTCCGAGTTCAATATGTTTTCTTTTTCTAAAATTTACCTATTCAAACCCATTTTATATATACTTGTAACATAAACTACTTGCAATAGGGTTCTTAATGAAATGGGTTAATGTTGGTTTAGTAAGTTAAAACAATTAGGTTGCAAAATAGTATTGTAGAATTATGTAGAAAAATACTTTCACATAAGCATTGCAGCACTGTAAAGTGTCTCTGCTTGGTGAGTATGAGTGATTTTCAAATTTTCTTTGTGCTCTTTTGTGTATTCCAAAATTTTCATAAGTATGTTTTCTGGTCAGAAATGTAATTTAATAAAATAATAGAATCTCTTAATTAAGCTGTAGTACAAATGTTCAACCTCCAAAAGCTTTCTGTGCTTGAAAATTTGGCATAGTATTTTCTTTTACAGTAATCTTTGAGTTTCTAAATTTAAGGAAGTGGGATATTTCTTGTGTATTAATAATGGGTACCAGCTCTCATATTATCTGGGAAGTACCTGTTTTGTGAGTATTTTTGTTTTTGGCTCATATATGAGTATTTTTAGGTTGAATGAATTTGAGTGTTTGACTTGCTTAGAGAAATGTAAGGATTTTCATTGGAATTTATATTAACTTCTTGGTATACCAAAATTGCATAAGGGCCAAGTAACCCAAAAGTTAGGATGGTGTTTTTATGTTTGAATTGATAAAGAATAATAAGAGTTTAGAACAAAGTATCTAGCAACCAAGAAAGAAACTGACAGATTTTTAGATTTACCTTGCTGTGAATTTATTTTGGTATGGCATTTATAGCTTAGGATGTAGCCTCATTATAAGTCCCCCGGACACAGTCCACTATGATATGTGAACCAAAACCATTAACAGTCATTGTTATGTACTTTTCAAAAAGTTTTTTTCTAAATATAGACCATGAGCTAGTTTGTAAGTATGAATTATCTAATAAATCCAGAAAGTAAAGTATATGTTTAATATTAAAATATGTTGAAAGAATCTGTTCTTTTATCTATTTGCCTGAATTTATAATGCAAGAGGTAGCTAACATTAATTTGAAGTAGATGAGCATATTTTCACAGTATAATCAACTCTATATCACAAAACATTCTCAAAACTTGGGGAACTTAAAAAACTACTTAATGATTTTATCTTCTCTTCTTTCCCTACTTTTAATTGATTTTTACCAGGTTCCCAAATAGCTAGCTATATGAGGTTTTTTCCCAGAAAATACTCATTGATTTGATTAAGTAGAAATTTTAGGGGAGAAATATTTTTGATATGAGACATTTTTCCCATTACTCATATCCAGGAAAACCTGGATTTCAAAATAAAGGTCTATCTATTTTATAATATATATAGTTCACATCCCTAATTTACATTATTTCAAATATTCTCTTGACCACAGTGAAATAATAGACATCTATAACATTCCTTTTACTTAATCAGTGTTTAACATGGGCAAAAATACCCCTAAGTTAATTCTTTTCAATTTATTTCTTGCAGGGAAAACAAGAAAAATAACTATTGATTACAAAATTTTTCAATAACCAAGTTTTTTTGACAGATATGCCTCTAACCTACAATCACAGTCTTAGCAAAATCACATAGTAATGATATTATTTTGTTGTTTTGCTGTAGATGTGTTCTTTGTGCCATTGTCCTGGAGCAACAATTGGTTGTGATGTGAAAACATGTCACAGGACATACCACTACCACTGTGCATTGCATGATAAAGCTCAAATACGAGAGAAACCTTCACAAGGAATTTACATGTAATTATTTAACTTCTCTTTAAGTTTTTTTTAACAGTTATACTTTCCTTAGGCTTTTGTGAAAAAAAAGAAGTTTTCCTATTTTAAGGTATTTCATCATCATCATCAAGGGTTTTTTTTTGTTTGTTTTTTGGTTTTGGTACTGAGGATCGAACTCAGGTATTCTATCTCTGAGCTACACCCCCAGCCCTTTTTTATTTATTTATTTATTTTTTAAACAGGGTCTCACTAAGTTGCTTAGTGTCTTGCTACTTTGCTGAGGCTGTTCTCCAACCTGCAGTCCTCCTGTCTTAGCCTCCCAAGTACTCAGATTATAGGCATGCACCCACATGTCCATCTATAAAAAGGTGTTTTTGAAAAGGAATCTAATACTTAAATAAATGGTATAGGAAGTTTAATGGCAGTATTTTTTGAATCCAGCTTGTGAACGGGGTGAAGTATACTGCTCATTTTCTTAATTTGAAAAGTGACTTTAATTGAGCTTGCTTACTTAATAATTTGTAATTTCTCCATTTTTACATAGGGTTTATTGTCGAAAACACAAGAAAACTGTCCATAACTCTGAAGGTATGTCATTCAGCCATTTTCCAAATTGAAGAAGGAATTTGAGTAAATTTTGAGTAATGGCCCTATATTACCTTTTACATAAAGATGCATTTTAATATTAAATATACTCAGGAGGATTAGAAAAAGCATTAGGATAAACTAGTGTACAAGAGTGCAAAAGATCTGAGATTTTAAGAAAATTTTACCTCAAAGTTCTTATAAAGTATATGTTAGAATTTTATTTTCTCTCAGGAAGAAATGATGCTAGAGGTGACTTGTTTCTCTAAGAGGGATAATTGGAATCCTTACTTGATCAGATATTAAAGATCATGTGAACTTGTATATTATCTGGCCACCGGACTTTCTATTAAGTTTTTACTCATGCATTGCTACTCTTATCTTTGATTTTACTTTCCACAGTTTCAGTTACCCCCAGTCAACTCTGGTCTGAAAATTTTAAATGGGAAATTCCAGAAATAAACAATTTATAAGTTTTCACAAACTTTTATTACCAGTATCATTATAGTTGTTTTATTACTAGTTATTGTTATTCATATCCTACTGTGCTTAATTTATAAATTAAACTTTATTATAAGTATGTGTATATAGGCAAAAGCACAATATATATAGGGTTTTGTACTACTTATGGTTTTAGGCATCCATGGGGGTCTTAAACATAGCCCCCGCTGATAATTGGGGACTACTATACTTTTAAAAAGTACACACATGTTTATAAATAACCAAATTTATAGACTCCTTTAAGATTATTTTATAGCTTGTTTCCACTTAAATTTGTACAAAACCAGGTTAATTATGCTTATATATAGTTAGAACCAAGTTGTAGTTGGTGTTTAAAAGGTATGGGAAAGTTCCCAGGTTGAATTCTAACTTGTATCAAATCTTTTCAAATAGATGGTTTTGATACTTTTACTAGCAGTATACAATGGCTTAGATTTAATCTGAGATTGTTCAATTCCTTCCTCTAGATTAGAGATCTTTAACATTTCTGTTAGTTTCTGAGAACATGCTGCTTAAATTAAAATGGATTGAGCACCATTGTTTTAGGAAGTCATTTCTATTATACAGAATTACATAGTTATTGTTGTTAACATATTAAAGTTGGTGGCCCTTTTTGATATCTTATAACTTGGCTTTTGTTATACACAGTAGTATTGATTTCACATCTAAACTCCAGATTAAGCCAAATACTTTAAAATGCTGGTTAAAATGCAATTATATTTTATATATGTATTAAAATATGCTATGCCCATAAATATATATATAATTATTAGTTAATCAAACATTTTTAAAGAAATGCTAAAAATGGAAATGCTAACTGCCCTGATTTGTTTATTACACACTGTATATATATATATATATATATATATATATATATATATATATAGTTATCACACTGTACCTCATAAGTATGTATACTTACAATAATAATTAAAAATAAAAATTAAGCCATTAACAACTGGATATTATATAGTCTAGCCAAGGACACTCAATGAAGGTAACCATCACACCTATATTTTTTTAGACTTTGCTTTTGGATGAACCCAGGCTCCGACTGTATTCAAGAATATAAAGAAAAAAAAATAAGCCTGAGTTCAGAAGCAGTAGAATTAAAAAATTAAACAGTAAGAAATTTATCTTTAGCAAAAACTAGCCTAAGATAAACATATTGGATAAATAAGAAGAAAATGCTTTTGAAGTAATGATGTGTAACTAGAAAACCTTTTTAGCTCTACTAGTTTTCTTCATTTAATTAATTCCAGAATCTTTTGTAAAAGGTTACAAATAGGGCTTGGGGTGTGTAGCTCAGTGGTAAAGCACTTGCCTAGCATCAAAAGGCCCTGGGTTCCATCCCCAACACTCCACACCCAAAAAATAGCAGCATGCTTTTCAACTTTTTATTACTTCAGATTTTAAGTGCTCTTTTAAGATAATAGTGGCCGTGTATGTTAACAGCTGAGGAATGAGAATCATGATCTGATTAATACAAGTATATGAGCTTACTAGGGCAGGATATTTGAGATATTTAAGAAGGATAATATATACTGATAATATTGCCAGCTCATAGTTTAATCCCTAGATTTCTGAAGCTGATAGCACCATCTAGTGATATAGAAATGTCACTGCAGATTCTATAAAATAGAATAATTTTGACTACCTTTTTGCTCTGTGAAACTTTTTGTGTGTGTGGTACTGGCTATTGAATAAAAGGGCATTCTACCGCTGGGACACACCTCTAGCCCTTTTTATTATTTTTATTTTTATTTTTTTGAAACAAGATCTTGCTAGGTTGCTAAGAACCTCACTAAGTTGCTGAGGCTAGTCTACAACCTGAGATCCTCCTGTCTCATGCTCCCAAGTTCTGGGATTACAGGCATGCGCCACCATGCCCAGCTCGCATGAGATCTTTCACTGAATAGTGAAAGAGATCTGATTTCATAATTGTTAAGACAGGTTTTCTTTTAATGTAACTGGCATGACTGCTACAATTTCAAATTTGTGATAAAATTGATTTGAATTTGGGGTACAGTATATATTTCTGTAGAATTTGGACTTCTTGAATCATTGGTTTATAAAGTGTGTTTATATTCATATTGTAGAACTGGAAGCATAATTTTTACATTTTAAAAGTATCACAGAAGCCAGATGTGGTGATGCACACTTGTAATCCCAGTACTTGGGAGGCTGAGACAGGAGGATTGCAGTTCAAAGACAGCCTCAGCTAGTAATGAGATTCTCAACCTAGCAAGTCCTTGTTTCAAAATAAAAGTTAAAAAAGGGCTGGGGGGTGTAGCTTGGAGGTAGAATGCCTCTGAGTTCAATCCCCAGTACCACAAAAAAAGTATCACAGAGTATATATATTTATTGTATTTTGATCTTTATCCCATTTATCTAGCTCAAACTTATTTTACATTGAGTGCTTTTGTCAGAAATAGAAATTCCAGTTGTTTTGATAGAACATATATGTTATACTTTATGATTGTGATTTATGAGGGACTGCATTTCAAGGACTATCTTTGAAAATTGTGCTACACTAATCTCTAGAGCAAAGAGGAACTGATACCTGTGGTAATTTTTTTATCATATGCTATCTGCAACTCAATACTTTTGATATTTAATGTATGATAAATGCTGTATAATTTAGTCTGTCATGTTAGCTTTATATAATATGAACTGTTATGAAATATTAAATTAAAAAATAATATAACAACTCAATTTTTCTATCTTAAGTAAAATTTAATATTAAATACTCAAAAAAAATGTCATCAGTTTTGCTTTAGAAAATAAATTGACTTTGCCAGGCATGGTGGCGCACACATTTGGGAGGCTGAGACCAGAGAGGATCCGGGTTCATGGCCAGCCTCAGCTATCTAGTGAGGTCCTCTGCAACTTAGTGAGACCGTGTTTCAAAATAAAGAATAAAAAATAGGGCTGGGGGTATAGCTCAGAGGTAGAATGCCCCTGAGTTCGATCCCCAGTACTGAAAAAAAAAAGAAAGAAAATAAATTGACTTTGAGTTTGAAGAAGCAAATTTTTTTTCTTTAATCCATAGCCCAAAGTACTTAGCTGTTTGGATGAAGTTTTGAGCTATCACTGTCTCACTAGATTACAATGCCAGTCCTAGGAACTACATGTATATTTACTTATTAGTGATGATAGCTTTAGACAGCCTGTAAATTGAAATGTGCCAGAAAGTATTTCTGATTAAAAATATCCTTCCTATCAATGTTGACATCTAACTGAGGACAGGGTCCCTCTGGAATTATACACAGTTTGGTAGATTTATTTCACTTACAATGTGCCAGACCTGTTAAGTGATTGAGGATATACAAAGATAAACTAGATGGGTCTCTGCCCCCCAAAAGTTAAAGTCTAATTTGAGAGATAGGCATTAAATTATTGTACAGGTAATTAGTTACAATTGTAATAAATAGCATGAGTGAGGAATAATAGGGTACCATGAACACTTGTTGAGGCGTAGACCTATGAGGAAGTTTCATTTAAATTAAGACTTAAATAGCAGGGCATGGAGGCACACACCTGTAATCCAGGTACTTGGGAGGCTGAGATAGGAGGATTGCAGTTCGAGGATAGCTTCAGCAACTTAGTGAGGCTCTCAGCAACCTAGCAAGATCCCGTTTCAAAAAAAATGTATAAAAATTGGGCTGAGGGTGTAGCTTGGAGGTAGGATGTCCATGCATTCAATCCCCAGTATCACACACACACAAAAATTAAGACTTAAAATATTAAAGACTACTGGGCACAATAATGCATACCTGTAATCCCAATACTTGGGAGGCTGAGATAGGAGTATTGCAGGTTTGAGACCAGCCTCATCAACTTTGCAGAGACCTTGTTTCAAAATAAATAAAAAGGACTGGGAATCTAGCTCAGAAGTAGAATGCCCCTGTGTTTAATCTCCAGTACCAAAAACAAAACAAAACAGAGGGTTGAAAGAGCATTCTGTGGTGAAGGAACAGGATATTTGAATAATCTGAACCAGGAAGGGACTTTTGAAGGAGTTGACATAATATTATAAGAGTAAAGGACAGATAGTGTACATGATGAGGTTGAAAAAGGAATGTGTGGGCCAGATTGCTAAGGATTTTGGACGTATCCAAAGGATGACAGGAGATGATATATGATTTTAAGCAGAGAGAATGGCCCATTGAATGAATCCTGGTGATTAATGATAAAAGGCTTTGACTAGAGTTGTAACTGAGTTGAGCAGAAGTACACAAATATGACAGAATTTTTTAAGATAAAATTGAAAGGACTTATGGGTTGGATCCAATATAGAGATGAGTGAAAATAGGTATTAGAGGTGACTCCAAGGTTTCTGGCATAAGTAGATGGATGGTTTATAGTGTCATTTATTTAGATAAGAGTAGACTTGAAGTATGCTTATGGGAAAAGTTCATGAGTTAAGTTTTAAAAGGTCAAGTTTGAAATACCTATGAGCTATCCAAGTGGGGATATCAGATAAGTAGATGAATTACATGACTCTTGTTATTAGAATAGAGACTTTAGCTACTGATAAAAATTTCCTAAGTATAAGCTAGATAATTACATCTCTATGAGTAGAGGAAAAGTCCCCTAATGAAAGATATCAGAAGAGAGTGCCTAGGATTGAGCCTTGAGGAATGTTAACAATTAAAGGCTGGATATACAAGGAAAGGCCTGCAAAGTAGGGGAATGACTAGAAAGGTAGAAGGAAAGTCAGTTTGGTGTAAAGTCCTAGGAGCCAAGGGAAGGAAGAGAGTAGTTCTAGAAGGAACCAAATGGTCCACTTGTCCTGTTGAAAAAGTATCCATTGGATTTAGTGACAATAGAGCTATTGGTGACCTTAGAGGACTTGGAGACAAAGGACATAGGTGAGTTTTCTAATATCTTTTGTGGTGCTGGGGCTCTAACTCAAGGCCCTGTTTGCTTGGTAAGCACTCTATCAATGAGCACACCCCCAGACGTAAACATTATTTTTAGAGCAGTTTTAAGTTCATAGCAAAACTGAACAGAAAGTAGAGCGTTTCCATATATCACCTCTCTGTGCCTCTACATAGAGCCTCCCTCACTGTCAACATTCCGCACCAAAGGGGTACATTTGTTATAGCCAATGAACCAACGTTGACACATCATTAACTCTTCCCATCTATAGTTTACATTAGGGTTCACTCTTGGTGTGGTACATTCTGTGGATTTTAACACACATGTAGTGACATTTTTCCAACATTATAGTATACTGAGTAGTTTCACTGCCATAAAAATCTGCTCTGCTTCACCCATTCATCTCCTCATCACAAATCATCAGGGACCACTGTTTTTTGTTTTGGGTTTTTTTTTGTTGTTGTTGTTGTTATTTTTACTGTCTCCATATTTTTGCCTTTTCCAAAATGTCATGTAGTTGGTATCATACAATATATTACTTTTTCAGTTTGGCATCTTTTATTTAGTTGACTCTTATTTTTTGAGGGAGGAGGGAATTAGTTAAAACATAAACCCTTATGAGGAAGATACTGAAAGTATAAGAAAGAGGAATCAGCACACAAGGAAAATGACTGGCTTGTCTATCACAATCATTTCTATTGTAGTGGGAGGGAAAGAAGAAGAAAGGTGGCTCTTATCAGGTCTGTTTTCTCTGTGAAATAGAATATAGGGAGATGTATGAGGGTTTGAAGTTAAAGGAGAAAGTTTAAGAGAATAGTTTTCAGCTAAGTGTAGTGACACATGCCTATAATCTCAGTACTTGGGATGCTGAGACAGGAGGATCACAGGTTCAAGGCCAGCCAGCCTTATCAATGAAGCAAGGCCCTCAACAATGACGCAAGACCTTGTTTTTTTTTTTTTTTTTTTTTTTTTGCGGTACTGGGGATTGAACTCAGGGGCATTCTACCTCCGAGATATACCCCCAGCCCTAGTTTTTTTTTTATTCTTTATTTTGAAACCGAGTCTCACTAAGTTGCGGAGTGCCTCACTAGCGCAAGACCTTGTTTCAAAATAAAAAAATAAAATATAGCATGGGGTGTAGCCTTGAGGTAGAATGAAATGCTTCTGGGTTCAATCCCCAGTACCAAAAAAAGTACTTAGGAATCTGAGACAGGAGGATCACAGGTTCAAAACTAGCCTCAGCAATTTAGTGAAACTCTTGGCAGCCTAGCAAGACCTTATTTCAAAACAAAAAATAAAAAGGTGGCAGAGTGGAGGTTGGTGGGGGAGGCAGCTGAGGATGTAGCTCAGAGGTAGAATGCCCCTAGGTTCAGTCCTCAGTAACACACACACACACGCACGCATGCATGCACACTTTCAGGACCGAGAATTTGCCTAGAGAAATGTAAGATTTCCAGACAAGATTGAGGTCCAGGTTGAGGTTAGTAGCCAATGAATTTATACATTGGTACCTAACATTCAGGTTATATGATTTCCTCCTGCTATTCAGGGTCCTAAGTGTAACATAGATAAAGTGGTTAGTTGGTTAACTCAGAATTGTAATTTTTGTCAAATGGGTTCAACAAAGAAGTAAAGGGATAAGGGAGTTTAAGGATGTTTTCAAGGACAAATTCTGAATTAGATAGTGAGAGTGGTGGAGGAAGGATAAGAAAAAAAGGAAGAAAGCAATGTAGTGGAGATCCTGATAGCATGAAGAATAATGAGAAAGAAAAATAATTGAAAAAGCAAGCATTTGTGGTCCCAAAGTGTGATTTAGAAATTTCAGAGGTGGAACCATTTTAGATGATTATAAGGTATCTGACTGTGAATATAGGAATTGAGTGGTTGGTGGAAGACATCATTTTAAAGATCAAAGAACTGAGTGGCTAGGTGTTACTTGGATTATCCATGTGAACAGTTAAAATCACCCAGGTGCAGGCAGGAATTGAGATGGAGAAAAGGGCTATGGCTTATGGTAAAGAAGCCTAATGTGTAAGGTAGAATGATTGGCAGTTGGTAATTGTTATCAATAAGGAGAGGAAATGGGTATCTTAACAGTTCCTTTCTACTCAGAGTGTAATCTTTGGACCAGCAGAATTGACATCCTCTGAGAGCTTGTTAGAAATGCCTAATCTCAAGCCTGATCCCTACTTTCTAAACAGGAATCTCCATGTTAACATTCCCTGGTGGTTTGTATTCACTTTGAAGTTTCAAAAGCAGTGGTTAAGCTGAATGGTGTGGACCTCATAGATGCAGAGCCTTTTACAAGGGCATAGAGACCTAATGGCTCAACAACACTATCTAGTTGAAATATCCTTGATGATGTAAATGTTCCTTATTTTCACCCTACATGGTAGCTACTAGCCACATGTGCTTATTCAGTATTGTGCTTAAAATGGTGTCATGGTTTTGTTTTGTTTTTACACAGAACTAGAGATTGAACCCAGGGGCATTCTACCTCCAAGCTATACCCCCAGTCCAATATTTTATTCTTTATTTTGAAACAGAGTGTCACTAAGTTGCAGAGGGCCTCACTAAGTCGCTGAGGCTGGGTGTGAACCTGCTATCCTCCTGTCTCAGCCTCCCAAGTACTGGAATTACATGCATATGCCACCATGCCCAGCTATGCTTTTTTATTCTTAACAGGAAATTTATACTTTAAAAATGGAGCTGGGTATGGTGGTACGTGCTTGTAATCTCAGTACTTGGGAGGCTGAGACAGGAGGATTGTAGGTTCATGGCCAGCCCCAGCCTCAGAAACATAGCAAGGCCCTCCGCAACTTAGTGAGACTCTGTTTCAAAATAAAAAATAAAATAGGGCTGGGGGTTAGCTTGGATGTAGAATGCCCCTGAGTTCAATCCCCAGAACCACACACACAAAATGGGCAAGACTAGGGGTGTAACTCAGTGGTAGAGAGCTTGCCTAGCATACATGAGGCCCTAGGTTCCATCCCAGCACTGCAAAAATTAACAAACAATGGGCAGGAATAGTCAGAATTAAATCCTGCAATTTGGACTCAGTGTGTAGCTTAGTAGTAGACTACTTGCTTAGTATGCACAAGACCCTGGATTCCATCCCCAGCACTACAAACAATGAAAAATCCTGCATCTTATGTATTTTTCCCTGTATGTTTCTAGATAAGAGCTATATTCTTTACCCTTTTTAAGGCAATATTTTAAAAATGTACAATATTGATAATAGCAAATTGCTCTATCTTATTTCTGATCCCAGACTATGTTTTGTTGAAGTGTTTTAACAGGGTAGTTTATCATCATTATTTGAGTTCCTATAAGAAACTGGGATTAGGTATAAAAATAGTTCATTAAAATAATTTTCCTTAAAAGGTTAAGGCCTAGCCGGGCGTGGTGGCGCACGCTTGTAATCCCAGCATTTGGGAGGCTGAGACTGGAGGATCCAGGTTCACGGCCAGCCTCAGCTACCTAGTGAGGCACTCTGCAACTTAGTGAGACCCTGTTTCAGAATAAAGAATAAAAAATAGGGCTGGGGATATAGCTCAGAGGTAGAATGCCCCTGAGTTCAATCCCCATTACTGAAAAAAAAAAGAAGTTAAGGCCTTTGTATTTAATAATTTATTGAGCAAAAAATCTGTGATTATGTTAAGGGTATTAAGTCTGAAATTACATTATAGTAGTGATAGATGCTAGAATTAAAGTGACCATAAAATCCCCACACATTCTGAAACAGTGTAAAGGAATCTTTTGTGCCTAACCTTGGATACTGTACTCCTGATTTTATTCAGGAACTTGGTGGATTCCCTGAAGGGAAGTTCTGGAACTTTGTTAGAGATTGATTGTCAAATCTTGTAACTCCATGTATGCTACAGAAAATAGGTCACTGTAGAAGTATATTTAAAGTATTTTAAATTATATATCTTTCCCTGCTAAAATACTCACTTAGTGTTTTCTTTCCTTTATTCTTTTTCTCTAGAATTTACTGCAATGCCTAGCATTCCTTACTTTTATTAAATGTAAATCTAGAAAGATCTTAATGTGATATTAAAGTCTTTAAAAATCTTTAAGTTTAGTCAGAAACCCTAATCTGATCATTACAGATTATATAGACAGTACACATGTATTAAAATGTCACACTGACATCCCACAGATATATATAATTACTATGTGTCAGTTCAAAATGAAAATAAGTTTTACAATATCTTTTGTTTAGTAGCATTGAATAGATTTGAGTACTGGGAAGGCAATATCATATAATGGAAAACAGTGTGGGTTTTGAAATCAAATCTATATTTGAATCTTATCTGTATCACTCCCTAGTCACATGATCTGCATCTTCAAAATGGAGATTTAAAAAACAGGGCAAGAGAAAAAAACAGGGTAAGGAGTATACCTCAGTGGTACAGCATTTTCCTAGCATACTCAAAGCCCTGGGTTTTATCCCCAGCACTATAAAAAAGCCCACCTGCCCCATAGTATTATTGTTAAGGATTAAATAAAATAATACATGTAAAGCTCTTAGCAGTATTCTTGGCACATAGTAAGTATTCACTAAATACTATCTTCTATTTATTTACTCTTTTTTTTTTTTTTTTTTTTTTTTTTTTTT